>CM068370.1:476775637-477075637 GCA_034769895.1 Magicicada septendecula
CCGCACACAGAAATATCGCTTGTACTCGCCCGTCAATAAAACTAACTAACTAAGCAGCAGGTATGGGCTATTTACAGTCTACAGTGTTCCATAACATGCGTCCTTACAAGGCATCGAAAATTCTAGAGGACACTTCAGCGCGACCTTCGCAGAAACACGCACCGCTGGGCTAATTGAGATGCTTCCAGAACGCACGAGGCATTACGTAATACTGCCTCACATGTCACGTGTCACGTATGCATTACAGCTGCGGGATCGTTCTCCAATGTTCCGTAATGACGAAATACTTTTTCGCCAGTACGTAACAACATTTATTTATCAACGACTTGTGCTTCTTGTTGTAAATTATCTCGTGTAATTGGTTTCATATTATTAGATTAAGTTTTTGTTGGTGCTGAAGAAAGCCACAGATTATTAGTAGGGGAAACGTTGTGCCACTAAAATGTTAACGATCAAAACTTTCGTGGAAACTCTTCGGGTGATGTGTACATGTCATGGAAAACTGTAGTTAAATAAGGTATGAATACACAAGTAGCTCTGACCGGTTACAAGTTATTCATACGTTCCCACACCACAAGCTTCTTGTCATCATCCACAGCAAGGATTAAACCAAAAGCGGTTTGTTCCGGTTTCAAGCAGACAGACTACAGCTGGTCACTCCATCGCTTCTTCGGACGTTCCACACCTCTCCACCCTTTCGGCTAATAATTGAATATTTTTGGGGGGATGCGGCAGTCAACTTTCGGTTAACTTGTTCCAACCATTTTAGCCGATATTAGGAGATTCTACCAAGTATACAGTACTCATAACGTTCAGTTCCTGCCGTACATCTGCAATTCTTCTGCATTTTTGAAGATATATTCTGTTACGTGCATGAGAAATCTCATTTCGGCTGCTTCAATACGATTCGCCTGGAAATTCGTTAAATTCCAATTTTCAGACCCAATTCTCATCACTTTCGGGAGATCTTCAGGCGTGTTTCTGTACTCGTTGATATAAGATATCTCGTTATAATCCCACACATATGGTTGTACCTTCTTCACCACGTTATTATTTGTAATGACCTGCTTCTACAAAACTTTTCGTATGCGATCAACTCCATGAAAGCCATCGCCTTTGTCTTCCGTTTGGAGATCTGTAATCCGAAATCCTTGCAGATTAAACTCAAATAGTGTACACCCATCTGCAAACCACTTTCCGAGTTCGACAGGAGAGCCTGGACATAAGCAAATAAGAACGTGTCAACTTCAGAGTTACAAGTCTTAAATTCTTCGAAATGTTTATCTGCCAATTGTGTATAACATCGCCTATATATAAATTGAAAATACAAGGTGATAATATGCATCCTTCCTTGTCGTAATCCACAATAGATCAGGCCCACGCTAGAAGTTGTGTTCTGTCTTCTCATCTCAATTAATTGTTGAGATCATATCTATCATATCAATTGTTTTCCTCATAAAACCTTTATATAGCTCTAATGTGGTGTTGATTCATTGTCTAAATACATTTTAAAAATATTTTCAGTGCAAATATGAGTCTTCAAACAAACAAACAAACTCTGATTCTGTTCATATTGACGATTTTGATTACCACTCTTTGGATTATTACGTTCTCCTGTTTCCAAAAGAATAGTTGTTATTATTATTATTATTCATGATTATCGTCGTCTTCATTAAGGATTGAACAAAAATGTCCCGGTCCTAAATAGATACACTAGAACTGGTCGCCCCAGCGTTTCTTCGCGCGTTCCTCCCCCTCCGTCATTTCAGCTTATAATTCAGTAATTGTTTGGGGATGCGGCAGTCATCCATTCGATTAAGTTGTTGCAGCCATTTGAGCTGATACTGGACAATCGTGCCGAGTATATTCATAATAGGCCTATTCAGTTCCTGCCGCATTTCTTGTGTGATCTTGAAGAATATGTCGAGTGACGTGCCTGAGAAATCTCATTTCGGCCGCTTCAATACGCCTCGGCTGGGATTCCGTTAAAGTCTAATTCTCAGACGGGTGTAGAACTGTGAGGAAGGCTTTCAACTTGTAGAACTTTAGGCGTTTCTTTACTCGTTAACATAAGAGTTCTCGTGATGGTCCCACACATAGTCTATAGTTGAACTTACGTAGCTTCTTCACCACATGATTGTTTGTAATGCAAGCCACAGTACAGCCCTGGTATTCAGAATTACTGACCTGCTTAGGAACAGTACCATCTACAATAATTTTTGCTTTATGTGATCGGCTCCATGAAGAGCCATCACCTTGGTCTTCAATGCGGTAATCTATAATCCGAAGTCCTTGCGGATTCCACTCAAAGATTGTACATCTATCTGCAAGCCGCTTTCCGAGTTCGAACGGATAGCCTGGCCATCAGCAGACAAAAACGTGCCGACTTGAATATAATTGGTATTATTATTGTTTGCGTTAATGAATTTACCGTTCGGCACGGGGTGAGTATATTTAGTCAACAAGAATTCAAAAACACACATGATAGTTACACTTTTGTAACCTCTGAAGAAGCTTTTTAAAAGTGAAAACCGGTTCAGGTTGTGACGTAAAGCTTTTATGTTTTTACCCATAAAAGTTCCGAGTCGTAGTGAAATAATTATATTTAGTTAAGAAACGGACACGTCATGAACAACGAAAGCCAAGGATAAATGTTTTTTTTTAATAATTATTGTGTGTGTGTGTGTGTGTGTGTGTGTGTGTGTGTGTGTGTGTGTAAGTTCCACCTTGTTAAGCGTCTAATTTTGTTGGGGGGATTGCTTTGCCACGTGTGGTGTTGTGTACTAACATCACCGAACAGTATCTACTGACTCTACTGCCATTTACCGCTAATGAACGGTGCCAATAGTTAATTACCGTCACTAATATGCTTTCAAACAATACGCCGACCGTAAGTTGGGGGGGGGGGGCTTAGTTGTTGTGTACCCCATCCATCGACGCAGTGCGACCAGGAATTTAGTTACGAATTACGATGTTTCTTCTTCTTCACCCGACACTTCTGCCTCTCAGAGTCGGGTTGTAGGGAGCATTCATCCATTGTGTCCTCTGTCTAATCCTGTTCGTGTACATAGCTTTCATGTCCTGTAAACGTATCCCACGGTCCTGTCCCAGTCTCTCAATGTATATTTGATACGTCATCCTTGACCTCTCTCTTGGTCTCTGACCCTCCGGCTTTACGCCAGTGTCCGGCTTTATTTATTGTTGATTTGTTTTGTTTTGTTTCATCTGTCATACTTTCATGTCCCCCACCCACTGCAATGCCTCATATCCAGCAAATCGGTCAGGAGTTTAATCCAGATTTCGCCTGATCGTCTAATTTCTAATGCGATCTGTTCTTGTTTCTCGATTAACTGCCTGAGCAACGTCATCTCTGCTGATGTTATCTACTGGGGTATTTGTCAAGAACAGTGAAACGTTTGTCGTGGACAGTGTCAAGGGCAAAAGTCAAAACCTGACAAATCAAGTCAGTTCTGCCAGCAAAGCCTACAACCACGTCCTCGAAGGCGATAGTCGCGTGGCCCCTGGAAAGCATGGCGTACATGGATGTGCGCCATGTACCTGTTGGAAGAGGCAGAAAGGCGATATTCCAGCTCCTTAAAAACTGGAACCTTCGGCTAGGGGAGACAACCCCAACAGAAAACAGCACTGTTAGGACACCTGAAGGTGGTAGCCCCACCACCTAACTACTTAGCCAGAGCTTGGTAACCTCTACTTAGGAAACTAACACATACTCAAAATCTTCACGGAAAGCCGGACAGGTGAAATCTTACAATACGATCACAGTTATGAAGGTAGTGGCGTTCGCTCTGTGCTACTCCCGGAATTTTTCACCCTACTCTCGTGTTTGTCACTGGCATATTAATTTATCTATGCTCATCCATAACATCGCAAACACGTATGTATTCACAAAGACACTCTTTATGTGTTTACTGATTTGTTATCTGCATTTCCGGCATACAAATCTTGTTAACAGTTGCAATTTTTTTAATTTGTTTTTAGTTTATGCTCTTCTGGCATCCGTCATTAACTGACAGTCACTACTAAACTAAGGATAATGTACACTCTCAAAAGTTTTATTGCACATTCTGTATTTATATAATCTCGTTTTATAATTTATTACACCATTTTAAATTATTATTTAAATTATAATACATATTCGTTGTACGTGCTGATATTTTTTTTACTTCCATGTTCCGTAAGGAAATGGAAGTATTGTGATCGCGAAAAAAATTGTGTTCGAGATAAGGGCTGATTCTGATTGTACTACGCTCGAAACATGAAGAAAAGTCATTTTACAAAAAGTGTGTGTGTGTGCGCGCGCGCGCGCGCGCGCGTGTGTAGAATTGTTGCTATGGCGAACGGTAACTGCCTCAAATCCAAACACAATCATATAATGTTTTGCACATGTGGCGAATTTGTAGAGGACACAAGGCCTGTTGATTTTGGTGAAGATCGGCTAAGGGTGAGGGGTAGTTTACTTGCAACGTTTCACGTTTTAATAACAGTAAAGTACTTAATTTTGATAAATAAAGTATCCTTAAAAGAAGATCATAATAATCCACTGTAGAAAGGTAGATGAAATATCTATAAGTAAACAAGGGTAGTTGAAGGGGGAGAGGGTAATTTTTCGAAACCTACCTTTTTGATGTCGAATAAAGTACTTCATTTTGAAGGATAAGATACATTAATAATAATTACATACATTGTAACTGTTACTCAATAAAACTGTGAATATTAAAAATGGGGTTGTTCGGTTGAGGGGGAGGGGTAGTATCAGCAATGTTTTGTGTTTTAACAAGATTAAGTACTTAATTTTTACAAATAAAGTATGCTGGAAAGAGGATCATAATAATCCACTGCAAAAAGTTAGATGAAATGTCTATTAATGAAAATGCTAGTTGAGTAGGGACGGGGTAATGTTTTGATAATTACATTTCTGATGTCGTCTAAACTACTTCATTTTGAAGGATAAGATACCTTTGTAATTACATATAATGAAACTATTACTCAACAAAAGTGTAAATATCAAAAAAGGGGTTGTTCGGTTAAGGAGGAGGGGTAGTTTACCTACATTGTTTTGTGTTTTAACAATAGTAAAGTAAGTAATTTTGATAAATAAGTGCCCTGAAAATAAAGTCACATTAATCCACTGTAAAATGGTAAGGGAAATATCTATAAATGGAGAGGGTAGTTGAAGGGGAAGGCGTAATTTTTAAAATTACTTTGCTGATGTCATATAAAGTACGAGTATATAATTTTGAAGGATAAGATACCTTAGCAATTACATATGATAAAACTGTTAGTCTATGAAAGTGTAAATATCATTAATGGTGGTGATCGGTTGAGGAGGAGGGATGATTATATGCGTAGTTCAGTTTATTTACAAGAATAAAGTACCTAATTTTTATAGATAAAGTGACTCGAAAATAACATTATATTAATTGACTACCCCTTAATAATAAACATATCTATAAATAGTGTGAGGGTATAGAATATTTTTTTTTAAATTATCGAACCGAATTCAAGCAAATGATTTTAAATATAAATCTTAGAACATGGAAGTCATATATGGTTCTCCATACCGATATTTAATACGGTCATCGGTATAAAACTGGTATAAAAATTTATGTGAAAACAAGGTTTTCACACCTGGAGAGGACAGCGTAATAATAATGATCTTCGGTATAATTGTTGCTATTTATCATTTGTGTCCTCTGCTATCTTCCTAATATGGCACTGCGAGAATTAATAAATTAAGACATTATTTACGATCGCTAGTTTGTACACTTGTGGTCAATATAAGTGAGAATGTGCAACTTGGCAGCACTGTACGGTACTTTCTTTCTGTTTGTGATTCCTGTGTATTGATGGAAGCCATTTGGAAGAAAAGTGGCCGCCTCTATAGAAATGTGTATATCTTGCGACTCTGCTCAGGTCCATAACTCATGGTCCCCATTGTGCTGATTGTAATTCTCTGCCTCTCCGAGTGCTCAGACTTTTACCCAAGCGCCAGCCCCCGAACATTCCATTTCGATAAATTCTTAAGCATCCACCATTGATGTAATATCTCTCTTAGGTTCCTTAATGCAATTAATTAAAAGTTTTTGGCGATTAAATAAAATCTTAGTGATAGCAAATGAGTGTACATTTTACTGCCAAGCAGAATAATGTAATAATGTTTAACTACATTTTAATTCGATACCAAAATTGTTGTTAAAATTCATTCCCGGGCTGTTTGTCCGTGATCCACTGTTTCCTGCAAAAAATGTAAAGTACCGTTTACCAAATGGTAAAAGCTTAAGAGCATGATAATGTCTTTCAGCCGCCAGCTAAACGCAACATTATTATGGTTACTGACTGACTGATTGGTTACATACCTATCTACAGCTATGCAGTGTTGTTTGCTTGTTAGGTCTTTAATCTGCGACGGACGTTAGCACGTTAGCGGTCGCGGTTTTAGTTAACGATTCCCGGCTGGTAAATGATGACGTCATGCAGCGTGATGCGTTACAGAAATTTTCAAATGACCCCCAGCCATAAGACATTATCATGTCAAAACTGTCGTTTCGGGAGTGCCATCGTAACCGTAGTACTGCGGTCACTAACGGATACACCTCACGTTAGCGTACTCGATCTTACACTGATGACGGCAGTCGATGGTATTGCCGAAACGTCTGTTTTAGCAGAAAACAACGGACCACGCCCAATCAGCCCGGGAATGAATTTTAACAACACTGACTCCGGCCGTGTAAGCCTACGAAGATTCTAAAATTAATTACACGGAGCAGAAACGTAAATATTTAGAACAGCATTAAGATAATAAAGGATGAACTGTGGTTGTTTGATTATAGATTTTTGAAATAAGACGTTTGATAAAAGAAATATTTTTTTTAATAATATATATGAAATATTAGGGCGAGCTTTTTATTATTGACTGCTTTATTCCGTAACAAATTATTCTCTCGAAAAATTATATTTACCTCTCAGGAATTCCACCCAAAATACGTATCCTCTCCGTTTCCGTTATTCATTAAATGATTTATTGTTTTAAATTGTGTGAGGTGACGACATAACGTATGCATGTGCGGCGCGGGCCTTGCGGAAACAAGTTCTTGGGCCGAATAGAAGGTTGTTCCCTCCACATCAAATTAGGGATGACGGTATAAAGGCCGAGTTGGGGATGTACAGTACTAGAGAGTGCCTATCGCAATGGAAACTGTAGGATGAGAGGAATGGAACACAGAGGAGGATGACTGTGTTGTTACGACGGTCTTATGGTATAGTGGAAAATAAAATACAGACACCGATAAAGTCACTAATCAATCACCAGCTTTAATTAATCACAAATAACAGTTTGTGATCAACGAGTTATTCAACAAGATTATACTCGTACAACAATATAATTACATTTGTCCACACGCAATAATAATGTCAACTAATAGAGACCCGCACAATAATCACTTTTCACTAATAACCACTTGTGACGCACTCAAATAAAATAAGGGAAATAAGGGAAAAATATGTTCCAAATAAGGGAAAAATAACATCTTGAGGTAAAGTAAATATAAATTTTAAATATATTATATACATCAAGAAATAGACTGTAGCAAAACACACACACGCGCGCGCGCGTGTGTGTGTGTGTGTGCATATTGTAGTAATCAGAGCAGGAAACGCAGTCATATTTATGGAATGCTGTGCCATTTTTACGGTAGCAAACGTGATATGTTGACGGAGAAGTGTGCAGCGTGTGATCATTTCGCGTCGACAGATATTTTCCTTTGACAATAGACGTTCTCCAGACTCCTGGAATGCTTCCAAGACATTTTGAGACGCACACAAGTAACCTTTACACACGTTATGTATATATACAGCACTGTTTTCCCGACACCGTGACGTCTGCATTCACATGTAAATGTTCCTCGTCGCACACACTTAGACAGATGATGTCATGTCACAGCCTCTTGTTAATAATCTATGTCTGGGGTTGGTTAGAAAATAAGCATTTCTACGTACCCAGTATTTCTGTAAAAATCATCACGTCCTTCTTTACTATGGAGTGCTAGTCAATTTCTTAAAATCCGAATAAGTTTCATCTCGTTTGCATCCGACTTGCACTAGGTAGACGTGAGCAACTATCCTTAGACGGACAGGTTCAATTTCATTGTTTGCGAAGTAGTTTCCTTCTGTACATTTCCAATTGAAATCAATGGTGTTCACTTTGTAATTTAATTCCAGCACCTGGAATTCTAATCTAAACTGTACGTAGTGTGAACTAGAAGTGAAATATTTATTATTTCCATTCATGTCACGTGTATGGATAAAATTAAAGTTACATGCTGAGTTAACTTCTTCTTCTTCTTCTTCTTCTTCTTCTTCTTCTTCTTCTTCTTCTTCTTCTTCTTCTTCTTCTTCTTCTTCTTCTTCTTCTTCTTCTTCTTCTTCCTCCTCTTCCTCTTCCTCTTCCTCTTCCTCTTCCTCTTCCTCTTCCTCTTCCTCTTCCTCTTCCTCTTCCTCTTCCTCCTCCTCCTCCTCCTCCTCCTCCTCCTCCTCCTCCTCCTCCTCCTCCTCCTCCTCCTTTTCGTCGTCTTCTTGTTCGTCTCCTTCTCCTTCTCCTCCTCCTCCTCCTTCTTCTTTTTTGTTCTTCTTCCTTTTCTTCCGGCAGGACAACCAGTGCGGGCCTTAACCTGGTCAATGACGTTTTTCATTCAATCCTTTCATCACACAACCTTCTTCACCCGCTCTTATTCGTAACTCTCAAATCATCCTCTACGTCGTCTATCCATCTTTGCGTAGGGCTTCTTCCAATTCTTCCGCCCATTGGTTTACAATCTGCGGTTCATTTAGTTGTTCTGCTATCGACCAATCGGCTCACGTGATCCGGCCATTCTGTTCTTCTCCTCTCGATGAACCGGACCGTGTACTAACTGATCCAGATCATGTAATTCACTCGTTTCCTGCCAGGACTCGGCTTTAGTTTGCCAACGCCCACTAATATTTCGCAAGATTTTAAGCTTAGTTCTTATAGGCTGTTATTCATTTGCATTAATTAATGTCCAAGCCTCGCATCCGTATGTCACTGTTGATCGAATAAGACTTCTATATGTGGGTTAGCTTTAGTAAGTAGTTTGCTTAGTATCCTGGGTTTGACCAAGTTTGCATAGGAGTAATAACACCCACTTTCACTTACAATATGGGACTTAATTTCATTACTACAAAGTTTGAGTTCTTACTTACTTACAAACTTACTTACTTACTTACTTACTTACAAAGATCCCAAGCAAGAACACGATTGAACATGTTCAAATGAATAATTTGATAACTGTTACGTTTAGCACTGGAGTTTGTCTGACTTCCATGTACTTAGTTCAACCCTCATTTATTTCTACACTCTCACTAACTAGTATAACTAAATTCTCCTCTAGTCCCTTTGAGCTCTGCCGGTAATGGCTAGCTATTTCATCGGGGTAGTTGCACACCTGTGTCGTTTAAACTCGTATCCGGGTATACAACTGGATAGTTGTATATAACGTTTGAATGATGGAAGAGACAGAGCAAACCAGATGATAAAGGAATACTGGGCGACGGAGAAAAGAAGTTCAGAAAAAAAAGAAAGTTTTGTAAATATAGCCTAGAGATGGATGAAACGAAAACGAAAGAAACAAGGTATAATAATAATAGTAGGCGAGCCGGCACAGTGGTAGCGTCTCTGACTCACAATCAGAGCGTTGCTGTGCTGCTGATGTGGTGAGATCGAGTCAAGGTCACGGCTCGATTTGCTCGTCTACCCGCACGTACGCGGACAAATAATACGTACGTCTTCTCTGGCATACCCGGGCCAGATAAGTATCAAGGGCACACAATATATACTACACACATAAACAACACTCTTCCCCCCCAATGCACGGCTTGCCCCCGGGCGTGGGTTAAAGGTTGGCTAATATCTCTCTGGCTGGGGTGGGGCGTGAGTTCTATCACGGCCGGAGGGCGCAACAGGTCTATGACCTAATGCCTGAAAGTGAATAATAATAATAATAATAATAATAATAATAATTTTTCAGACAAGGAAAGTGGATTATGCACAATCGTCGAAAGCTGAATCGAAAGAGATAAAAGACGGGTCTTCCACGTTTCCAATCCTATACAGATACGCAGGGAAGTATCCGTGACCTGCAGGGAGTTGATTAAGAAAGTCCACCTCGCCTTGCTTTCAACCCACCCACTCAGCAAGGTTCCCTACCAACCTCGCCGTCCATCTGGGATATCGTCTGATCCCACCTCAGTTGCCATCACCGGATGGAGCGTTCCCTGGCCATCATTCTTGCTTCTACGATGCCAAGTTCTTCCCTGGCCTCGTAGACTCTCTTCCCTCTCTTCATCTATCAGCTCTATTGGCATTATTGCAGGGATAGCAACACTGCAGGCTTCGAAACAGTTCTATAAAACCTGGCGAGTCCTAAGTGCTCCACTTCTTTGTACCGAAGCCATCAGCTTACGGTACTTCTCTTTCTTCAACGCGTCGGCCCAAACTTTGCACCTGTAAAGAAGAATTGAGTTAGTGACCGACATCAGGAGTCGCCGAGCCGTCTCCCGGCAACTGGATCTCCGACATTCGCCATCAGTCTGCTCAACGTCGCAACGACCTTAGTGACTTTCTCCGGACCTGTACCCAGAACGAGAAAGCTTGATATCAAGGCCCACCTCCAGATATTTGATTGTGCCTCCTTGCATGTAATTGGCTTGTCACCATTCAGGAACTGCGCGTGGTGGGGACCCGCCGTCTCCTCGTGAGCAAGACTGTTCGTCTTCTCCGTGCGGTGGTCAGGCCGTGTTCTAATAATAATAATAATAATAATAATAATAATAATAATAATATTTATTACACTGATAAATTTCACGAATATGGATATTGTGATTTTTCTTTTGGTTAGCACTGAGCTTGCTGATATCTAAAAGAAAAAAAACCTCTCAACTATTCAGACTGTTTTAATCAAACATTGTAAATTAAATATAAAAACTTTTAGAATTTAGTTAATGACTATTTAAATTATTTTAGGGTAAATAATTTGTATTCTGTAATTACCGTTAACTACGCATTTGTTGACTAGTCATGCTTTTAATTACAATTCGTAATTCGTAATTTTAATCTATAATTCTATACATTTGGTACAATTCTATAGTGTTATCGAAGTGATAATGAGGTTTCAGTGAGATGCGAAACGCAACAGCGAAACGGATTATACGCCCTACAGAACGGTATCAATATTTGTTATAATTGGCGTTAGATATCGATCTCTACTTGGCCGGACTAATTAGTGAAAGATTAGGAAAATCGGTGTTACACCGAATATTTTCTGCAAGCAGCCACTGAAGAACGGATTCAGTGTTGTCATCCGTTGTCAAAGTTGATGAACTTTCCTACCGTCAATCGTCCTCAATGTCTGCGCGGTCGTTTTCGTATAGTCGCGCCATTTTGCGATAGTCTGGCATGAAAATGGTTCCTTCTACTGGCGATGACTTTCAGTAGGGTTACATTTCCTTGGCCACAGGAAACGGGTCACTGCAGTGATTCCAAGTCAGGAGCTACACTAAAAATTCGTTTAACCGAATCGCGTTTATCCGAAAAACCGGTTTATCCGAAAAGAAATTTGTAGAAATATTAAGACACTGAATGGTGCGCACAGTTATAAGAAGAAGACGTATCCGAGTGGATGAATTCGGAAAAGGCGATCCTGGATATCAGCTGTTATCCGATGACGAAATTGTTGCACAATGTTCACAACAACCCGGCGAGGACAAAAGCTCTGACGATGATGTGGAAGAGAAAATGGGAGTCAACTATAGAGAGGCAACATCAATGTTTGAAGAACTATCGTCGAATTTGGAGCGACAAGACGAAACTTCCCCTGCCGGATTTCTAACAATGAAACGACTTCGAGATCGGGCAGCCAGCAAACGAGCTTTAAAGCTTAGGCAAAAAACTATGATTGATTACTATACGGACAAACAATAGGACTGTTCCAGTACTGTAGAAACTGTAATTTACAGTGCGGTGCCGTTTTATAGTTTATTGTGTCATATTCACTGTAACTTTTAAATTATTATTATTATTAAATAAAGTTATTGTACTTACATATGTATTATTATTTAAATAGAATTTTCGGTTTATCCGAAATTTCGTTTACCCGAAACGGGCAAGGTCCCATCAAATTCGGCTAAACGAGTTTTTAGTGTACGCGTACTTGGAAACGACGTGATATGTTTTGCGGCTAACAACGGACTAATTATTCTACAAAGCAGGCTCACACGACCGGTCTCAACAATACCAGACTGTGGCTGTGCTCGGTTGCGACATACACAGTCGGTTTACGTTTTGATCCCCGAGGCTTACGTTATGCCGAGACGTGGTAGTCGAGGTTATATAGAGGCAACCTCATGTTACCGGCCGCCTTGTTGCCTGTGCCAGGGAAAGGCTCGGGTATTGTCCGGCTTACTTCTTTCGTACGTTTACTCTGTCGCTTCGCCGCGGCTCTGAAGACGGGTCCCGGTGGCTGGGATCATCAAAACGTATGCCGACCATTTGTCAGCAACCGACCAGGCCCTAACAACCCGATTTTACGTCAACTTAATAACGGACGAACTGTTTCCACCGCGCAACATACAAAAGAAAGAAGGTGGACCGTTTCTGTCTCGTGGACGTCTGGGCATTCGCCAGTCTGACCACTCTGTAATCGCGCCACCGATTTCTTACGTGGCTACAAAAATCACGGCACAACACTACTTGTTATTTTGAAGCAAGCATATTCAAGCGGTACGTGGTAAACGATAAAAAAACACTGATGACTGTAACATTATACCAACTCCTGTGACACAGTGGAGGGCCGATATACCTGTAACAGGTATTTTGGAACGATATTTTTGTGGAACGGACGTAACAGTGACTGAAAAGTTGAAATACCTGTTATTCGCGGCCTCGCTGTTCCGAGCCGAGGCACGCCCCCTACGCTACCACACACACACACACACACACACACACACACACACACACACACACACACACACACACACACACACACACACACACACACACACACACACACACACACACACACACACACACACACACACACACACACACACACACACACACACACACACACACACACACACACACACACACACACACACACACACACACACAGTATACAAGTAGGGTAGACCGGGGCAATTCCTACACAGTACTTTTTGGTCGTAGTTTTAGTGACAAGTGGTGCTGAATGGTGTTGCTACCTTGTGGTCGACACTGAAACTAGCGCTCAGTGCGTTTCTGTCGTCTAAGGGAAGTAGTTGTTGTGTCGTGAAGTAAAACGTATTTTCCCAGTTTTTGATCTAAAATTTGACTTCTGTACTAATTAAGGTAAGGGTTTTACTAACTGTTTAAGAATAATATCACACAGCTTACTAGAAAGTACATATTTTAACGAACATTTTAGTATAACTGTTGTTAAAATTTGAGGTATAGAGTAGTCTGTAGCATTGTATATCCGCCATCTTGTCCTCCCGGAGTAATGTCGACATACCACTACGGGGAAATATCGACAGCGTGTCGGTATTTCCCCAGTTATCATATAATTTTTTATGGGATCGCTAGTATCTATATGTTTGTTTTGAATGTCTTCCAGATGGTGAGATCGAGAAAAAGAACTACTGAGAGAAGTAAATGGGATGAGGAAACCCTGAAAAGGGCCTTTGAATTGGTTGCAAGTGGAAGATCGGCCTAAGACAGCCCTCTGCAACAAGTCTCAACAGAGTTCTTGCTTTTAACAAATCTGAAGTGGATTTGTTTTTTACAAACTTGGAGGAAGTTTATAAGAAACATCCTTTTAAAGCGACCAGAATATTTAACATGGATGAAACAAGGATTTCAACAGTGCAAAAACCTGGAAAGGTATTAGCTCCTAAAGGGCAACATCAGGTAGGATCTGTAACAAGTTGGGAACGAGGGAGGAACATAACAGTAGTCTGTACTTTAAGTGCTGCTGGAGCATATATCCCACCTATGTTTATCTATCCTCGGAAAAGGATGTCTCGTCAATTGGTAAGGGGTGGGCCAGCTGGGGCCATCTACAAATGCTCTCATAATGGATGGTCAAATGAAGACCTCTTCTTGGATTGGCTCAAACATTTTAAAGATAATGCAAAGTCAACTGAGGAAGATCCCATATTGCTGATTATGGACAACCACGGTAGTCATATCTCACTTGATAGCTATGAGTTTTGTAGGGCTAATCATATACATGTCGTCTCCATACTCCCACATACTGCAGCCTTTGGATTTATCTTTTTATGGCCCTTTCAAAAAAGCGTTTAACATTCAGTGTGACAGGTTCTTAAGGGCTAACAGGTTTCAGAAGATTTCGGTGTACGACATAGCTTCTATCTTCAAAAATGAAGCGTACATCAAAGTAGCAACAATGGAGAAAGGTGTTTCAGGGTTCAGTGCAGCGGGAATCATTCCTTTTAAGCCTGAAAAGTTCAGTGACTTGGACTTCATCTCTGAAACAGAGATTCAAACTCCAATCATCATCGACCAAGAAAATGTAGACGACCCAATAACTGACGAAACTGTTGATGAAGGCTGTGATGCTGTCCCCCAGGAGCCTGGAAACCTTAATAGTATGTGTGTTGAAACTTCACACCTTTCAGGAAATGAACCACCAGAGATCGTAAAGAACCCTGAAACCAAGAAAAAGACCTGTTTAAATTTAACTGGTCTGTATGTAAATCCGGAAATTGGTACTTCAAAGCCGAATTCCGATGGAAAGTCTCGCACGGAATTTACTCAACAACCATCCCATTTCAAAGAAGCCCTAGAATCATTATCTCCTCTCCAACCACTACACAATAGTGACAAACAAATCCCAAAAGGTAACAGAAAGCAACACTCAATAATTATGACTGCTACTCCTATGAAAGCGGTGTTAGAGGAAGCTAAGAAGAAAAAAGAAATTAAGGATATGAAAGCCAAGCATAGACTGGAGAAGTTGTTGGAGGATCCAAAGATTGTTTCAAAACAAAAATTAAAAATTTTTAAGAGTAAGAAAAGTAAGCCAGAAAAAGGTGAAAAGAAATCGCACATAAAATTGAGCAAACCAAAATGTAGTGCTACAGTCAAAGGGGAAAATAAAATAAAGAAAAGATGTCGAAGACAAATTTCTTTTGAAGAATCGTCTTCTGAGGAAGAATTTGATGAATCCAAGTTATGCGATGACAACGAATCTGATGATAATATTGATTTATTTTCCAAAGACACTGAAATGTGTTTAGTTTGTGGTGAATTTGGTACCAAAACTGAGCTATGGTTTACATGTGTGTTTTGTGGAAAATGGGCTCACGCTGATTGCAGTGGGTTTGATTCGGCTGAAAATTATACATGTGACTTTTGTTCCAAAAACTAAGTTTTCCTACTCAAAAACAATGTTTTAGGATGTAAGATTTACTGTTTTATCAGTGTTTTTCAACATTTGTAATGATTTCGTACAAAGTTTTGTAACAATTAAATAAGTTTGACCAGAAATCTAATTATTTTCTTATTTCTTACCACTGTCGGCATTACCCCAAAGGCATGTTGGAATTACCCCGGTGACCGGGGAAATACCGACATCTAGCAAAGGTTACAGAAAATTTGTTTGTTTGTTATAAATTAGATTGGTTTAATAATATTATATGAACTACGAATGCAGAAAATTCCAATTAATTTTTAGGTACTTTTATAAAAAACCTAACTCTTACTGTAAAAATTAGAAAATTTAAAATGTGTAAGGTGTTGGTATTGCCCCGGTCTACCCTAACAAGTAAACGAATACGCCAAGGCCAAATACTAGGCGTACAAAAATATGGCTGGTATGCAAGGAACAACCAGTACACGAGTATTCAAATACTAGGAGTATCACCGATACACAAGGAACAACAAGTAAACGCGTATTACAAATACTAAGCGTATCAGAGGAACAGTAGTATTTTAGGAACACCTAGTATTTTAGGAACAACTAGTATCAAACGTATTTCGAGTAGGAACTAGTGCGAAGCCACTTTTTCGTCCTGAATACATTCTGCGCAAAGAGACGAAGCTGTTTTTAATCAAGGAAAAAATTCATCCTGATGTTACATTTATTCTCGTGTGATATGCAGATATATAGTACAGATTATATGCTAATAAAGTATATATTATACTAGTCACCAACTTGTAACTAAAACCGGTTCAGGTTGTAAGGTAAAACTTTATGCTTTTACTCATAATAAACTTTGTGTTCCGAGTCGTTAGTGAAATATTTGTATTTAATTATATTGTGTTATAACCTATAGAGTGGCTGTTGTTGAAAGACTATATTATACTTTTTATTAATGTGATTTTAACTTCACTACACATCTCACGTAAATGATGAGATTGTTGTAATGGACATTTATGCACTTTATCTAGTCCTGTTCCTTAAATATCTGAACGAAGAACACGATTAACATAAGGAAAGTGCAACAGCTGATATTTTTGAATGCGAATATAAAATAGTTTTTGAATAACTGAAATCCCGGTATTTTAAAAAAATTCAATTGTTTAATTTTATTTATAATGTGTTAAGTGAAGCAGACTGTAATGTAAATAGGTGTGACATTTCATGACTTGTAGGCCTATATTCTGTGTACATTAGTGAATGAATCTGCAGATTATCCAGGTATGTAATGCATTTAATTTACTTTTGTTGTTGCTTATTATTTATAAGTTTTTATTTATTTATTTATATTTATTTTATTACAATTATTTTTATTTGTAAAATTCTGTTTATTCTCATTCACTCTTGTGGCTTACTATTATGTTTTTATTATATGTTTCTGATGTTTTTTTCACATTATTTGTTGTGGTATTACGTGTAGGCCTACTCTAAATTATTTCATTGCCCCGAGTTTCGCAACTGATATGTCTAACCAATGTTAGTTTGTTTACTCCTAGTGAAAACTTAAATTGGTATTCCCAAAGGGAGATAGGCCTATAAATTCTCTTGTTTTTTATTTTCTTTTAAACAGTAATAGTTCAATAAAGTCACAGTGTAAAGTAACACTGTTAATACTTTTAGTTTCAATTTATTTCTTATAACAATATATATAGTATAGGTTATATAATATCTTCAAATAAATACACAGCAAGTAGGTTTATTAATATATTAATAGGTTTATCTAGGTGAAAATAAACCTACTTTCAGTGTATTTATTTGAAGATATTACATAAGAGACCTGCAGGAAACTCAAAACTAGTTACTTACAAAGGATAATATAGGTTATGTATAATTGGTATGTAATAACAGGTATTTGTACCTGTTATTTTTTTGGAACGGTGTTTTCATACCTGTTATTTTAAAATACCAGTTTAGCCCACCTGTAGTCCACTGTACTGTACAAGAAGGAGCACGCAGTGTGGGCGATAACATACGATGTTGAACAAGATGACATTGCGATGTGGTACAATATCTCAGTCGCACGTCGTCAATTTCACTGTTAATGATTTAGTTAGTTTATGCTTTAGTTATGATTAATATTTTAAAGCATGACTAATACACTGATAACCAACACAGCTACTAACTGCGAACGCGTGTTCAGCAGCATTAGCATCTATAAATATTGTATATACGCGTACGCAAACATGGGTTGAGTCACGAGCGATTGATTACAAAGTTTCTTAACGAAATACACATCGCATTCCTATGTTAATACGCATGTGGAATGAAGAAATATCTCTGACAGTTATTTATTTGTTTGCTAGTATAAGAAAAAATTCTAATTTTGTTTACGACAAACTGAAGTCGAGAGATTAAATCAAATTAATAAATACAGAAGGAATGTGTAACTATGAACAGATATTCTTGTATGTTGTATTTTATCAGTTGTGGGAAAACAACAGGTCTAGATTGACCTGTCTTACAAGACCTGTCTTGACAATTTGACTGTCTTGCGAGACTCCGAGTTTAGGTCAGGGTCAAGGCCAATTATCGGGGCAGCAGCTGGGCGTCCCTCCAGTGGTCGCAGTGTCCGGCCGAACCCGATGGCTGCCTGTTCCTCTGTAGACCTGACTAGCGAACATGCACGTTTTGGAGACGGTTCCTCCTTATTATTGTTTTTGGAGGGATAGAAGCTGTCTAGGAGAGAGTAGAGAAGAACATAAGGTGACACTGGCCACACCTTTGGTAACTGCAGCTTCCGTTCCATGTGTATCCATTACCCAAAGGTCGAAAACTCAACACAACTGAACAATACGAAATATACAAACACCACACAACACAACCAAACAACATACTAAACGACCAATTGCAATATAAATCACATACACTTTTCGACACAGTTATACACAAAACAAAAATAATTCGGATCCCTGCGCCAATCCCCTTCCTCTATACACCACCCCCACTATACCTTCCAACCAACAAACGTTACTAGGTACTGGCAGTCTGTCGCAAAGCTGAAGAAGGCGAACACGACGCCGAAACGCGTTCTACATACAAAACAGACAAGTAAGTTTCACTTGAGAAAGTTTTCAATATTATATAAAGTGTAGTGCAGTGAAAGAAGACGATGAACAAACAAGACAACTATATCTTTATATTCATCAGTACACTTTTATTTTCCCTTTTCACTTTTAATATTTCTAACTCTTAGAACAATTTTTGTTTGTTTATGGTATTCTCTATTTCAATATTTTCAAATTTTCTCCCACCGCTGGGCAATAATGACTGATGATTTATAAGTATGTTTTCAATTAATTGTTGTCTAAGTCAGGATGGGTCCAAGATTACCTTAGACAAATGTTTGTCGACCGACGTCGCTGATAAGGGGGGCTGCCCTAAAAATAGGCTCAGCGGCGGTAGAACGTCCGGGACAGTGTTCGTACGGTGGCATTCAGGGAACGGACATTGCAGATATTCAGAGTAATAGTTAGTGAGCTTTGCAGGCCCAGCCCAAACCTCCGTCCACGAGAGACTGTAGCTTTCGCTTAAGGGTACCACACTGGGATCGGTAGGTAATCATCGGTACGTAGTGATAATGGGTTTTTCTAGGTGGCAGGAAATTGATTTGCTGCAGAGCAGGGGTCGGAGTTGATACAATCGATGAGCAGTTTTGTGGGCTACTTGTACGGAATGTGTCCGTGAGGTGACTCGTCTGTCGAGGTGAAGCCCCACATAGTGATGTGGCGTCGGTACACAACACTTGTTGCCGATTGTGATAGGCCTAAAACTTGGCCTAAAAATTAATTCGAACTTTTTCTTGTACCAAGTGTTCTTTTTAGGGCAAAAATATTCTTTTTAGAGCCAAAATATTTTTTCAGGGTATTTTCTATCATTCGCTGGCAGAAGAAGAGGGTCCCGGTTCAACAGGATCTGACTCTAATTATACTTACACAGAATAAATCAGAACACAAATAATGGAATTAAAAATAATAAAGACAAACAGAGAAACACATGACTAAACGAACAAAACACAAATAGGTAGGTAGTAACCGCTGCACATTGGTTCCGAAACGAACATTACTGCTAACTGACCGTTTAGCCGGTATATACAGCGGCAACACATTGGGTGGACGAATGTGTCCCCCCTCCGCAGTTTGTACAGTGACAACTATTACGAGGTCAATGACCGTACGCAGTAAAACATTGCCGATGTCTGAGCCGGCAAACAAGACGGTGCAAGTGCCCAGCAGTTCTAAAGCAATGCTACGCTTTTCTTCAAGTTTCCCTACTAATATTGTTTGGATTTCAAATTATTCAGTAAGTAAAGTATTTATTCTCTGATATAATTAATATTGTTTTCTCTTGTTTGCAGTACTGTTGCCGCCGGGAAACAGCGGTTACATGGACGCCACGCTACTGGGCCTACATTAGAAACCGGTAGCCTTACCAGAGAGGCGGTGGCTGTAAATTAGTACCGGAAATAAACTGAGTGACAATCGAATACCACGCTGTCGTTTTCATTTTACGTAAATTTTCTTCATTAAAATTTTCACTTTAGTAAGTATAATTCTCTAGCTCAGTTGCGCGACAGCACTCTGATACAGTATTTCTGGATTTTGGTTTGGTACTTCAGACTCAAGACGACAGAAATGTTGTTTTTTGCTTTACAGAATTATCAGTGATGGATAAAATCATTATAATGCATGTAACGACATTGTGAATAAGTTGCATAAGCTCAAACCTTACGTGCGGGAACATTAGGCGAACCATTAAGTCAGCAAGTAAAGAATAACGCCTACAATTCTACAAGGTGACGGCTCTTCTCACACTTCTTTATGGGTCTGAGAATTGGACTTTAACGAAAGGCTGGGCCAGTCGCATCCAAGCGGGTGAAATGAGATCTCTCCGGCACGTGGCAGGGTATACTCTCCATGATCATAGAAGAAACACATATATACGGCAGGAACTGAATATTATGAGCTTACTCGACAGGATTGCTCTGTATCGGCTGAATTGGTGGGAAAATCTTTGCCGAATGGATGACTGCCGCATCACCAAACAACTATGGAACTATAAGCCGAGGGGACGGAGAGGTGTGGGACGTCCGAGGAAGCACTGGAGTGACCAGCTCTAATCTTTGCCTGTTTGAGACCGGAACAAACCATCCTTGAAGATGAATCCGTGAAGATGATGAGGGTGATGATGATGAATAAAATCGTTGTTCCACGCAATAGTAACCCATCACTGTAAACTTTTGAAGAATTTGCGTCGCAGATTTTAGCCACCGTAATACTGCTTCAGTTTTAATAAACCTTCGTTGATGGATAGATTCTAACAGTGTTCCACGTAGAAACATTACTTTACAACGGTCTCACTGATCGTCGTATGGTGCAGTGGAAAACAGAATACAAGTCACCAATGAAGTCACTAATCACCAGCTTTAATTAATCACAAGTACAGTTTATACTCAGCTTGGACAATAATCCCAGCAAAATTTGTTCACACGCAATAGAAATGTCAGCTAATAGAGTCCCGCCCAATTATAACACTTTGCCACAATACTTCGAACCTCACTTGAATAAATCGTCACTTAAACTGAACTGAACTGACCGCCCCTTATATGCTTATATTTATACACCGCTAAGGTTACAGAATAGTCTGTCACTTTTTCGATGACGTCTTAAGCAGGCGATCTCGAATTTACTAGAAACAATCTCACTGTCTGGCCTTGAACACAGTGTGCGACCGTCGCGATCTTGAATAGCCTCGATTGTTGTCGCATGATAAGTGTCACGTAATTGTCTTTCATCACAAAGCAGCAATATGACGTACACAAATATACAGCCGGAATCTGCTGGGATAGCCGAGAAACGAGTAGAACGGCGTTCTCCAACATAAAGTTGCGTATTGGGTAACGATATAAATATTTAACTTTGCCTTGCATAATGAATGTTAAACTTTTGGTTGCAATCCGAAATAGCGAGAATTCCGATTTAGTGGTAAACGAATTAACGACGTTTTACTAAAATGCCAACAGAGCAAGTCATCCCCCGACGTCAGTCGCATCACAGTCTCTAGCGAAACATACAATCGCGAAGCTACCTATTTTGTATATGTAGTAGAAATGTATCTGAGGAGACGGTAGCGCTCCTGGTGGTGACCAAGCATCAAAGCAATGACGCAATATTGCTTCGTTGAAGTGATAGATAGGAATCCAAAGGGGGTGTGACGCGAACATACGCTTTCATAGAAGAGAAATGCACCAGCCTCTCCACCCCAATTCCACTCTCACCTACACGTCGGTGGGCCCTGCTACACCGAGCAATCCACTCCAAGGTTGTGCTAACCAATCCCTTCGGCAGAGTGGATCGGAAAGCAAACGAGAGGTAGGGGTTCTGTCAGGGCAGTCTGGGATATCCTGGGTCCTGGCCTGGCAGGATAGTGCACATCGACAGCAGGATGTGCACCTAGTGTAGAGGAAGAGGAGGATGTAGTAGCCCAACGGCTGCACACATGGACTGAGTCAGTTAGCCTACTGCGACCGGGCAGAGAGAGCTCATCAGCAGAGGTGCAAGCAGCTCTCTAGGGGAAAAGCACCATGAAATCGAAGTTCCTGGTCCTCCAGGTTGGGTGTTGGATCGGACAATTCACATATGCCAGCTGTCAAACGTTTTTATGTGCAGAAACCTAAAAAAAGGAGGCACTGACTAAGTAATGGCTTGTTGCGCCGCTGAAGAAGACGAAGAAGAAGAATATGAAGTGATAGAAAACATACGTAGCTAAGTGGCACTTCACACACGTTGCGATTACGGAACGCTCTCGAATATTCCAGACTTTAGTAGATTATTCTATCTGCATTCGGTCTACGCGATATGTAGGAGGTCAGGCACTGACACAGTTCCAGAACGTTCCAGCGGCCTGTAAGTACGAAACTATTCTCTACCCTTCGCCCGGGAAATGTTAGATTAATCTCGAAACTCGGCGAGATATATGTGCCAGCTGCCGGCCAAGTTTCAGTTTGTCTTCTTCTTCTTCTTCTTCTTCTTCTTCTTCTTCTTCTTCTTCTTCTTCTTCTTCTTCTTCTTCTTCTTCTTCTTCTTCTTCTTCTTCTTCTTCTTCTTCTCCCCTTCTAGGATTAGGTTATATAAACCTGTTCCGGCACCCATCTCATTCTGGGACAACCCACGTCTCTTCTACCAATGGCTTTATAATTTAGTCCCGCTTTCGGCAATCGATCCTCTGTCATCCTTTGCAGATGATCCCTTTCAAAACACGATTCAGCGTCCATTTGGTTGGTTCGAATAAGGTTTGACGTAGTAGACTACAGTTTCACGGTTCATTATAAGTTCTGGCCCAATATTTCTGAGTCAAACAAGAGGCTGCAATTAACGTGTACCTACGTTTTAACAGTTCTTGGAAGGAAATCAACAATATTGCTTGAAGTTTCCTTGTTAAATGCTTAAAAACATATTGTTAACTGCGTAAGGAGAAGTTACGATAACGATCCTATTAATGTCCCTTGAAGCTAGCAGAATGTTGTAAGAGTTAATTTACAACGCGTTTAATGTAGCGGTGGCAGTATTAAAGCCTTCCGTGTGTAATACTAATGAACACTACGTACTCGTACGTTCGGCACCGTAATGTATGGATCTGTTTTTTTGCATCAAATGTATTGCCATAATACACTGCCTGTTAAGTTATAATTAATATTTTACTGTCATTTCATTGTTACGCATAAACATTGTTAAATGTCAAAAACTAAATTTTACAATTTTTCCGAAAGTCTGATTTTTCAGCAACTTTCCTATATGTACTGCTGCTTTGTGGTGAACGACAATTACGTGACACTTACCATGCATCAACAATTAATTTTTAATTTTTAACTTGTAGACTAATTTTTAATTTTTTTTATTTTAATACCCATTCTTGTCGTATTATCGTTGAATATTTGCTTCTGTATTTGTATTTGATTTACGTGGTATTAGTTTCAACAGACGTTGGGTTAATTTTTGTCAAACCTAAAGTCGTTCACAGATCCACAGAGATTGAACGTTTTATTTCTTAAAATTAAACAGTGATTAACGTCAAACTCTATCCTGTAAATTATGATAAGGCACCGTTGAAAAAGAGGCGTAAATATAATGTTGGAATAGTCCTAACTAACAACGCGAAACCACGAGTGTTGTAACAATGCGAATAGTTTATTGTTTCTGATTTCAACTAATAATCCAGTTTCTATACGATTAAATACCGTAATTGTTTCTTTAAAATAAATGGAAACAATTATTCTGAAACGATTTACCAAAACACTTACAATAACTGCCGTGGGACGTGTACACAAAATTAATCAGAAAAGAGAACAAAGTACTTTTTATTTTGCGTAAATGTTCTGCGAAAACGTAATGAAATTTCGAATGTATATAGACTATATATAATATATTGTAACAACACATCACAAATTCAACGTAATTTAATTTGGGAAGCCCCAAGATTTTGGAGCGACAAGTCATATAACATAACAACATTTACTTGTTTGGTTTGGGTGTAATTGTAATAACAAGACAGTGTTATAAAGTTTTTAAATGTTTACATAATTTAATTATCAACCTCGTTACTTATTTCGACAATACAAAAAAAAAATTCATTATTCCTCGCTTGTGCGATATTATGTATGTGATTTATGTGAATAATTTATGTCTAAACAGTTTATACACAAGTCTTATTATCTACTCTTAATTATCTATTTCTGCTCTCGGCTTACTCATTTAGTGTGGCCATCTTTTGCAATTGCTTATCAATTCACAATGAATTTACTTTTGTTTTAATTGTTTCTTTAATTTTTTACTTGGATTTAATTCTCTTTTAAATTTATAGCATATGCATTATTCTTTTAGCAATTAAAAACTCTACTAATTATTCTACTTTACTTCAATTTAAAAATCAAGCATTGCTCTCTCATAGCATTTACGTTACTCCAATAGTAGTTTCTCAACATGAGACATTATTCTAAATTACAATAAGACTTTACATTATATGTACAATTTAAATTTCTGTTAGCAACAGTTGGAATGTCTTTCATTTTAGTTTCAATATTGTCTTCAATTGTCTATTTATTATTATGGTTTTTTATCACCTCGTTTGATGTGGCAACTTCAGTGTGTCCTCTTCCGGTCCTCGGTTCCAGTCCTTCGTGTCCTTGGATCCTGTTCCAGTCCTTGTTCCAGTCTTTCATGTCCTCGCGTCCTCTGGTCCTCTCCCAGGCTTCCACTGCTTGTCTTTCTTAGTTGTTGTTGGCTCTGCTCACATCATGGGTTGTAGGTGGTCCACCGAACCTCTGTTCTGTCTCACAAGTCGTCAGGTAACGCTTACTGTAGATTTACAATCACGTAGTTGACTGACAGCCTCCTACGGCAATGGTTGAATATCGAAGAAGGAACTTTATTAGCGCGACCTGGTATTTATAGCCAGGTCATGCAAAAGCTCAAGTCTGAACAATGTTCATCTTGTCAGAGTTTGTCGAAGCGTCTTTACCCCCACTCTGATTCAATTCACTAATTTCGCCTATCTTCGCGAATTTCGAAGTCTGTTTCACACTACACGATGCTCAATCGATCGCTAATTTTTATATGTTTATTATACGTAAATTACACTTCTTTATTGTAATTATAAAAAGAGCTATTCACTTTTTACTTGTAGTAATTGCACTTTCCGTCACTTTGTCACGGTCTTTTAACCATTTGTTCACCTTTATTTTCTACACCCTCTGGTGTCTTTGGTTTTACAATATCGTACACATTTTTCTTATAATTAAAATAAACATAAAATCTACCAATATTTGAAAAGGAATGGTTACTGTTCAGGAACGGACAGGCTTCACACACACAAACAAAATACACATGTACACAACGCTAGCGACAGGTGGGCCAGATATGCGTGTACGTGCCTGAACGGTGCGTTCCCTATATTTAAACACTCCAGCTTGCAATCTGAATCATGTTTATCAATCAAAATGTATTTACTTTTATTATTTTGGCAATGCACAGTACCGTAAATGGTTGTACTGTCGTTATATATATATATATATATTGCAAACAAACAAAATTTCGAACAACATATAAAAAATATAACAATATAGACAGTATAAACTAAATATGTCAGCGATTATAACATTTTAGTTACTGAAGAAACAGAAATTCGCATAAACGTCACATTTGTAAAACACCATTCATTGTTACAGCGAAGCCTCTCAAATCACACAAACAAACAAATCAACCACAGACTCGATTCTTGTTATTTGGACTGTTGTAAAAAAGAAGAACACATAACACTTTTTTTTTAATAAAACCAATATGTCAAAATACGAGCCCACAGTAACCACCGACATTTCCGTAAGACTTCGGAATATCTTATGAATTGACACGAATGATTAATTATTAAAATACAAATTAATTTAGAACACTTACAAAATGGAATAATTTTTTAATACTTTAAACCCAAAGTTAGTTTTTGATCTGAGTGATGTTCTTACGCGCGCTCGTGCACACCGCTTCAGTAAGCAGATGAGATTATAAAAGAGCTTTTAAAAGGATTTCCATCGGCAACGCTAAAGAATTCCCGTCGCTCGCACAGTGTAACTAAATGAATTGCGATCAATTTACGCTTAAACAGATTCCAGTCGGTGCGCGTTGCTTTATAGCAAGACAAACAGATTCTTTGCCAGTCAAGGAGAAAGTCACGCGAGTTCGTCGGATTGAAGATCGCCTCATGTTATAACTACATGCCAAAGTGCATCGAGAATGCCTTAAAATCGAACACTGGAAATTAGAATTTAATCAGTACAGTCTAATGGAAATTGTTATGTTAAATCTATTCTGTTAACCTTATATTCGTGCAACGCAAATATTTTTAACTATTATTTTGACAAGTTATTTACAATACACTTTGCAGACGATCAGGCTATAATTTCAGAGGACGAAATTGATATAAGCTATATGCTTAGGAAACTAGCAGAAGAACATGCGAAATGGGATCTCGAAATAAATACCTCAAAAACTGTGTACCTTATAGTAGCCGGTGAAGGTCAAGACCTAGAACTAGGAACAAAAGTGATTAAAAATACTAAAAACTTCAAGTATTTGGGTGTAACAATGACATCGGATGATAACAGCAACCAAGAAATAAAAGTAAGGATAGGACAAGCTAAGACAGCAACAAAACAATTAAACAGTCTCCTTTGGAGTCCACAAATAACAAAAAACTAGAAAATCAGAATATATAAAAACTATAGTCGAAAGTATAGGCCTACATGGAGCAGAACTATGGGAAATTAATAAAATAAATAAATCCAAAATAAAAGCTATGGAGAAGGATTACTGGCGGAGGTGGTGTAGACTAACAAGACTGGATAGAGTGAGAAATGTAGAAATAAGACAAGCCATGGGAATCGACCTTGAAATTATAAAAACAATGGAAGCAAGAAGACTGAATTGGTTTGGACACCTAAAAAGAATGTCGGATGAGAGACGCCCAAGGAAGGTATGGGAATGGACTCCACCCTCTAGAAGAAAAAAGGAAGACCTAAACGTTCATGGAAAATTGACGTTGAAGACGGAATGAATGCAAGAGGACTTATAGAACAGGACTGTTTAAACCGGCGCCAGTGGAAGCTAAGATTCGAGAGGCGGCGCCGTGCGTAATTAAACCACAAAAAAAAATTGTACAATAATATGTAAAATGAATATAGTGGAAAACGGTTAACAGGAAATATGACTCAGGTCCCGATCGTTGCTTATATTTTACATTTATGGGTTTTACTGTTAACACGAAAGTTTTACCTAAACAAATATCGGTTACTATGAAAAAGTTTTGTTAAAAATAATTTTTAAGAATGATAGTGTTTATAAGGACGACGTGTCACACATTTGCGGGCGATCGCTGGTGCGTGATCGAAAATGGGAACCGGTGAGTTTCCATAGAAACTACTTCTTTGTTGTCAATAACATAGTACAAATATAAAACTTCGCTTATGAATGCGACTAAATTTAACTTATAATCTGTAAATTGATAAATGAAGAATGAATTCATTGATTGGTGAATGAACATAAATATATATATTTTTTAGATTTATTGAAGCATTTTCAATTCCCTTCTCTGTGCATTGCATTTGTGCAATGCCTGTAAATTTTAGCTGGTTTTTCGATAGGTGCATAACAAAATATTCTAAACTCATTTTTCTACCACCAAATACCTACAACCTTACCTACATCCAAGTGTCCTACAAGCTAGTGAGTGATCAAGGTATTAATGAAAATTTAAAATTTCTGTATAGGACATTACTTCTGTAAGAATATTTGGCCAATATAAATGTAAAAAAAAAAGATCTTCTTCTTCTTGGCTTCAAGGATTAGGTTATATGAACCTGTTCCGGCACCCATCTCATGTCTCACCATTCACGTCTCTTCTACAATGGCTTTGTACTTCAGTGCCGCTTTCGGCAATCGATCCTATGCCATACTTAGCACGTGATCCCACCATTGTCTCCTGTAAGTAGAAATAATTTCATTTACGTCCCTTACTTCGAGTTCTGCTCTGATATCATCATTCCTTATTCTATCTTTCAATGTATAATTTAAAATATTTCGAAGAAACTGCATTTCAGCACTCTGAATCTTGCCGCATTTCTTTTTTGTCATGATCATATGCCTCACTGGCATATGTCAACGTGGGTATTGCAATTGTCTTATAAAATTTAATCCTCGTGCTGTGTATTATTTTATTTCTAAGATTTCTATGAATCGTACCACAAATATTCCTAAATTTATTTATCTTCTCTCTTATATCATATTCAGATTCATAACTTACTGCACAGCCGAGAGATTTGAAAGGGCTCACTTGTTCTAAAGTGCTGTTGTTTATAACTATCTCAGTTCTCGCTGGATATTTACCTTTAAAGGCCATAAAGATACTTGTAGTATCCAAAGCAGACTCGGGGTTAAAAAAAAAAAGAATCCTGTGTAAATATTTCCGACGCGTGTGATTCTTACGAACAATATAGAGTCTCGTGAGACCTATAACGATTGAAGACTGTTTCACTCGTGCTCAAATGCAAAGAAAATGAAATTATGCTTACGCTGTCTGAAATGTTTAATGGCGTTGCATCAGTATTAAATGTTTTATTTTCTCTAAATAAGTACCTACGTGGCTGTCGACGAGAGCGTAACAACGGCTCCCGTATTAACAGGTACCGATATCGTAGAAACAGTGCAATTTAAAAACTGTGAAAGTGATGAGAGTGCCGGCGAACTTGACCTGGAAAATGACAGTGAAAATTGACGAGTTCCTACCGCTACCAATATGCTTTCGTTGTTGAACCGTGTTCTTCGATATTTGAAGCCAACTCGGAAGGTAAAACATTTGACCAATTTCATAAATTAGAACAATTTGTTAAAAATAAAGTAGAGCAGATTATTAGGAAAATATTAGGCTCACGAAAAACTTCAGAAGGTTGGAAATTAAGAAGTAATGATGAAATATATCAAAGTATAAAAGAATATAAAAGAAACTGAAAGGAAAAGAAGACTAGTATTTTTTGGACATTTATATAGAATGGACGACAATCGGTTAACAAAGCACATCTTCAAATATCTGTGGGGAAAGAAGTCAAAAAGGGTTTAAAAAAAAATAATATAAACACAGAAGAAGCAATTGAAAGAGAAGTTTTTCGGGCAAAAGTGTTAAACATGGAATGAGTCCAGGGTAGGAGAGAGGAAAACGCAGGTTAAAAGTGGACTGACGACAGGAAGAAGAGATACAGTGAGAAGATGAAAGAATATTGAAGAAAAAGAAGAGAACAAGGAATAAAGAATTGAAATTGGCATGTGGTCCTCAGATCGCCGATACAAATAGAAAACAAAATTGAGCAGAATTACGAGCAAAATAAATAACGAGATATTTTAAAAAGAACTGAGCATTGTCACTATGGGAACTTTAAAAGACACACTACATTACTGTACAAGAAAGCCTAATTCCTAAGACTAAGTTGAGAACAACTATAGTACGTTTAGACCTATACTAAATTTTTGGAAAAATTGACCACATGTCTGTCAAAAAATTAATAACTAGATATTATTCAGGAGGAAAAAACAAAACGTTTATAGGTAAGTGTATTCTTCTTCTTCAGCGGCACAACAACCCATTACTGAGTCAAGGCCTCTTTTAACAGCCTCCGCCAGTTGTCCCGGTCAAGTGCAGCTGCTCTCCAGTTCCGAGTCCCAAGGATATGGCTCGCATCATAGTTCACACCGTCTTCCCAACGTAGTTTGGGTCTACCAACTCTCCTGGTGCCATAGATCTGTTCTGTGAGTGCCTTTCTGTGTATTTCAGTCTCCCCCATTCTGATCACATGTCCAGCCCACCTGAGTCTACCAAGTTTTATAACTTTCACAGTATCTGTTCATTCTGAAGAGTGTTCAGTTCTTGGTTGGTCCTTTTCCTCCATTCACCTCCCACACATATTGGACCAAACATATTGCGGAAGATTCTGCGTTCACGAACCAGAAGGCTAGAATCAGACTTTCTAGAAATGGTCCAGGTCTCAGAACCATAGGTGAGAACTGGGCGGATCAGTTTTTTATACAGAATTTTTAATTTAATTTTTAATCAGTTTGATGCTCCTGGCAATTGTTCTGCTCTGGAACAGAATGCCAGAAACCACACACACCCATAAGACCGCTGGTTAACTTTACTACAGCCCCCGGTTTCAAAACGGCAAAAATTCTTGCACGATTAATTAAAGACAATTTACAGTTAAGAAATAATCATAGCATAACAAATAATATTGATTTCATTAATAAAATCAAAACCGTTAAATTAAAACCTAATTATAAATTGGTCTCATTTGATATAGGCCTAGTAGATTTATATACGAATATTCCAACCGATGAAACTTTACAGTTATTGAGGGACAATTTACATAATAATGCTTCCATGAGTGCACAGATGATAGATGAGCTGATTGACTTGCTTAAAGTCATTTTAATGCAAAACTATTTCACATTTAATGGTTTATTCTATAGCCAAGATGGTGATCTAGCTATAGGCTCACTCCTCTCAGGCCTATTGGCCGATGTATACTTAAATTTCTACGAAAATACTCATCTACTAAATAGTAACATATACACAAATAAGATAAAATTTTATTCACGCTATGTAGATGACACGTTCATTATTTTTAACGGTACTGAGACAAGTTGACTCCTTCAAAAATTTTTTAAATGGAATCAACAAGAATATTCAATTTACCCTAGAGACTGAGCATGATAACACAATCAACTTTTTAGACCTGACCCTCACTAGACGAATTGACACATTAAAATTCAATATTTATAGGAAGCCCACTGCCACTAGCCATACAATACATGCAGACTCCCACCACCCATATTCACAAAATATGGCAGCATATAATAGTTTAATCCACAGATTGCTGACAGTCCCCCTTGACAATAATGATTTTCAGGCTGAGCTAAATACTATAAGATTTATCGCAGTTTCCAATGGTTACAGTAGCTCCATCATTGATAAATTATTAAAGAAACATAATAACATTCAACTTAAGCCCCGTTCACATAATGAAACAGAAAAAGTTTATATCTGCAAAATACACGTATGTTATGCCAAAAATTTTGTCTTCAGTGATGAACAATATTGGTTTTACTATGTCATTCAAAACCAATAATAAATTGATAAATATACTTAGACCTAAAATGCCCTTACCCATAGAAGAAAAAACAGGTATTTATAAACTGGTCTGTAATGATTGCAACAGTTTCTATATCGGTCAGACCGGAAGAGGTTTTTATAAACGCTTCCGTGAAAACATACCAAAAAAGACATATAATTACAATTATATAAAATCTAATTACACTCGACATCTGACCCTACATAATCACAACTATACAGACTTTAAGTCTAATCTGATGCCATTGCACATATGCAACAAGGGCCGATTTATGAATGCCTTGGAGGAGCTTGAAATTTATAATGCATACAGTAATGATAGCAGTCGCGAGTTTGTTTTGAATGAACAATTTAACTTTGAATCTAACCGCCTGTATGATACTGCCTTGAGACTGCTCAACAATACCCGATCAGTAGCAGACAGTACCTGAACGGGTGCGCACCCAACAACAAGTGCACATAATATGCCAATAATCTGCAATTTTATTTTTGACAAACACGTTTCTTGTGTAATGTGTGTGTTTCAAAGTTTTTAAATTTTAACGTCTGATGATGAGGCACATGCCTTGAAACGCGTAACGTTTAACTTTTGACGTAAACCAAATTGAGAAGTCACACGGCGGACCGAATATAAGGTAATAATTTACTATAATTCTGAGACTAAAGAAGCATCTATTAGCTGAAGTGATTATTTGCTTTATTTCTTCTGTAGTTTCCCCATCGGAGTTAACTTGGCATCCTAAATAGTTTATTTGTAAGTGCCTTCTGAATATTCTTTATTGCTTTATTTTACTACACAATACGGTAAGTAATCTATATAGTACTTGATCATTTACCTCATTTTGTTTAACTTTTGTATGTTTAACAGGAAATTCTGTTAACACAAAATTCGCTTAACACGAAAAAACAGATGGTCCCCATCATTTGGCGTTATACGTTTTCCACTGTATAAATAAAAACTGGTTCCATACGGGGTCTGTGAGGTGAACATAATGATACGTATACCAAGTTTTACGAAAATTGGGTGATGACGTGCCCCAAACAGACGATTGCTAAACGGGCGACTTAAAACTGAGACCTCGTTCGCTCGTTCAATTATTATTGTTGATATTGTTACGTCATTACAGAACATTCTACGTGTTTCTCGGCTGGTGTGTGTGTGTGTGTGTGTGTGTGTGTGTGTGTGTGTGTGTGTGTGTGTGTGTGTGTGTGTGTGTGTGTGTGTGTGTGTGTGTGTGTGTGTGTGTGTGTGTGTGTTGCTGCTACTTTAAAGATGAAGGATAATTACGTGGACACTTGTTACGCGTCTGCAGCCAAGGTTGTTCCAGACTTCAACGGTCCGCGCGCACTATGTTCAAGGCGCAAACAATTACGCTCTAGTGTTTTCCAGTAGTGCTGACGCGTATTATGGATTATTCTGGAACACCTGTGCTTTCTATTTAAACAACGACAGCTGCCGCTTAGAGGTCAGTTTTAGTGGTGATTTATTCCAGTTAGGTTCGAAGATTGTGGCGAAGTGTTGTGTGTGTTTATAATTGTGTGGGACGCTATTAGTTGAGATTATTATTGTGCGTGGACAAATTAATTTGAATTATTGTACGAGTATATTCTTGTTAAATAACTTGTTGATTATAAACTGTACTCGTGATAATTAAACCTGATTATTAGTCACTTCATTGGTGTCTTGTATTTTGTTTTCCACAGTACCGTACGACGATCAGTTAGACCGGCGTAACAATATTACTGTAATATCGTTGTTGTATTACACCCGAAAGTTTGACCCAGTGGTTAAACGTGTAAATTCTGGCGTCACATGCATGAATACAAAACCGGGATGCCGACCACAACGGCCAAAGATTTCTACAGCCGTAAGACTAAACGAAGAGACTAGATCCGATTCCATCACCCCTACAAAGGCTAGTGCACCCTTCTTCGTCATTGCAGTATTTATGATACAGTGGGGGATATCTTATAAATGTTATTAAGGTCGGTACCGACATAGGATCTTTCATGTCTGGGAGCCGTATATCAAGTGTGGGAGTCGATAGGTTCAGCTTGCTGCGGGCATTCGTGACGGGTGGGCGCACTGATTCACGAACTCCTTTATGAATATTCAGGGGGTATGCAAACATAACGGGCATAACGTCCGAATATAATTATTGTAGCACTAAAATTATACTGTTCAACGTTTCGTTTTTGAGCGCAGTTTCAGCGCACGTAAATAACACTGGGCGGCTGCCTCACCCTGTGTATATAGTTTTGTTGCTTTCTACACTCGCAGACCTGTGGTGTCCCAACTGAATTCGGTTGACAACTAGACTATATTTTATTGATATCGTTATTAAAACAGACGTCATAGACAACACAGCGGCGGCTCGTCAGGCGAGGCAAGGGAGGCTAAGCCTCTCCAGTGAAATTTAGAAAATTATTAAAAACAAACAAATAGTAATAAGCTCTATTTTTTATTGTAACAGAACCCGTAAAACTTTGTACTCGCGCTTTTCAATAGCGCAGAATAGCAGCAGAGGCAGCCTCTGTAGTTCTCGTATGGCTACGTCCCTGACAGTTGGGGGGGGGGGGGACGCTAGTGCATCTGTAACCGTACTTGGGAGGCAACGAGTGAATTAGCCTCTTGTCACGGACTAATGTGGTTTGTGTTAGTTTTACGTAGTCTTTACGTCCTCGTGCTCCTTGTGTGTGTGTATGTTTATTATTTAACTCTTATTGGCGTGTGTTTGTAATCTCTACTACGAGGATAAAATGGATTTAGCAGAAGAAAATGAAAGTGATATTGCAATATCGAACAAACGCATCATTACAACACTTCTGAATAAACAATTTTCCCGGCTGAGTGACTTTGAGAGAAATGAAATGAAAACTGGTCGACCTACCCCAAAATTTTTATTTATTAAAAGGCACAAAAACAACTCTAGAACTTTCCAGTCGTCATTGTATAACCAACATAAATGGCTATGCGGTAGTGGGGTAAATTCGAAGTTATTCTGCTGGCTCTGCTTACTGTTAAGCACGAACAAGACTGTATGGTCTGCTGAAGGCTTACAAGTAAATTCATCACAGCTTTCAAACGCTGTTAAAATCAGATAGCTCTACCATGCTTAAGAGTGAAATAACGTGTGTCCGGGCTGACTTTGACTGACTCTCTCGTAGCCTCCCCTTCCTCAGTTCCTCAGGACACACCGGCCGCCACTGAGACAACAAAATAAAAAGGAAACGTAAAACATTACACTTAAATTTACAAAGAAAACAAACTGATAACACACAGAGTTCATAACTACTTTCACCTTCAACAAGTGTTAAAATAAAAATGGTTTGTTTCGGCCCCAAGCAGATACACTAGAGCAGTCGTAGGCAACCTTTCAATTTATGGGGGGGGGGGGCGCATATATAACTGAGGACAGTTCGATGGGCGCACCCTCCGCACCTCATCAATGGGAAATAGAAAGTTGAGGAGTTCAATAGCCGGACGTTACAAACATTAACTGTCGCTTTATAATACCATTGCGCGTATGTTTAGCAACGTGGAACATCGAATTTTTCATTAAAATTTGTAAAAGTTTTCACATCAGGAGTAGGTCATAAACAATTTGTCATCATGTACACGCAAGTTAAAACTATCAAAAATTTAAACAAAAAAATTGATAATCTGCAAAACATTTTAATACAAATAAATTAAAGAATTTACCACAATAACACTATTTATTTTGATAAAGTGGACAAAAATGTAAAACCTTAAAAAATCACTTTGGGGAGAGACGTGTTTACAGGCTCTGGCGAGAAGCTCGACAATCGTATTGGGGGAAGACGTAGCGCGGTTCGGTAAATGCCTGGTACTATTTTGTAATACAGTACTTCGAAGCAGGTACAATGCGGGTGCGTTCCTTCGTTCAAAATAAAATAATATTACAAACTGATTTACGGACGCAGGGTTGCCGACTGCTGGACTAGAGCTTCGAACGTCCCACACCTCTCCGTCGCAGCCACATACGATAATTCAATAGTTGTTTGGGAATGCGGCAGTCATCCAGTCGTTTAATATGTTTGAACAATAGAAAGAGCGAAGCGAGTCCTCAGTTGTAACTCGACCGTTTGGTATTTACCTGTCTGTCCATCTATCTGTTTGCGGTATATACCACGTGACGCATCAACAATTTTCGTAAAATTTGGTAAGCCGTCGTCGTCGTCATCCCTTACGGCTTAGGCTAGTAGCCTGTCCCAGTCTCAATGGAAGTCATCCAATCATCGCTTACGAGTTCTTCCCACACTTCTCTTCCCCCTTGGATGATAGTCAAGTGCTCTTATTGAAAATATAGTTGGATCCGTTCTATCTACGTGTAACCGCCACTCCGTTTTGCACCGGGAGATTTTCTCCTTCAGCTATGCCTTACTCCATTCTAATGTGATCATTTCTGATAAGATCTCTCCTGGTACAACCCTTTTACAGCCCTCAAGAACCTCATTTACGCTCCTTGTATTGTAGATATTTCTTTGGCCTCTCTAATCCAAGTCTACCATACAGCAGTTGGGGTATGGCTATTACATTATAATATTTCAATTTCGTCTCTTTCCTTGTATTCTTCTTTAAGTATTTAATGATACAGCCACTAAGTGATTGGAAGAGCCTAATTTTGCTTTTAACCTGATTATCATCTTGATATGTAATACTATACCCAAGATACTTGAAATCTGGCACCTATTCTATTGGGGAGTCCTGTATGACAATCTTTATTCTAATATGATTTGCTCCAGGAAAAGCAAAAACTTCTGTTTTTGATAAGGAAATGGTTTGATTGTAATCAGTTAAATTGTTAGTAAGAGAAAACAACGACCTTTGGAGGTCATTTTCATTGTCTTGGATGATCACAAGATCGTCTGCATACATTAAAATATTTAAATAAAATCCTTTCCCCAAGTTTGATCCTTTAGGGGGTCCAAATTTCATTTCCTTATGGCATAATCTATATAGATAATAAATAAAATAGGAGAAAGACTACTTGGTATGCATATTGTGTAAGACGGTATTCCTCGTCTATTTTGTATATAGTATTTTCTTTTTATTTTAAAATAAAGAATTATTTAGATTTCTTTTAAGCCCCACGTTTGTGTGCCAATTTTGTATAAATAAATACAATTGCAAGGAAAGGAAGTTATCTCCCTAACTATTTGATTTTATATTTTTTATTGTAATCTTACCTTTCCTCTATAATTTCTTATGTTAAAATAAATAGTCAAACTTCTTATTCTCGTTTTTTCTCAAACTCAATTATTTCTTTATTTTACTCCTTTTATTTTGACTTTGATTAATCATATGGACATTCAAAAGTCCTCTTCTAACAGTGGTGGCTCATTAGGTTGTAGAACATGAACAATCTGAATCTCAGGGTTAACGTAAAAGTATAGTTAAAGTATGGTACAAGTTATAAATATAACATAACATATAATATTTGTGAATGAGATGTGGTAATTATGTGTTGTGATGTCTGTTGAATAGTGGTGGGTCCTTTGGATCATACAAAATAACAATTAAAAAGAGAATTCTTAATACTAATAACTATCGTATACAAGTGTACAAATAAACATTCACTTTTATAGCGTTTATATTGTTTTGTCATATTATTTAGTTGTAACTCGATCATTAATGTAGTAATGTGTGTTCAAATATCTGGCTTAGTCTTGGAGCAATCTCACCAATCTGGTAGTTTTCTTTTAGGACTTATTGCTTAATTCTTCACTTCTGGACATCTAATTTTTGGTACTTCGATTAAAACATTATTCGTCTAGTTGTTTCAATATGTTTTCTTGATCATCTCGTCTTTTATCTGCCATTAATTTGTATAAAGGTTCAGCAGTAATATTAATATGTTCTACCTTGTTTTTTTTTTAGATTTTTTCCAACAATATTCCTTCTTTTTACCAAAACACTAATTCCTTCAGTGAAGGCTTTGGCTATGATATGTTATGGGTCACAGGTTCGGTTTCACAATATCTAATTAACATGATTCTGTTGACCTTCATTTTTTTTTCTTCGTCACTATATTATTATAAGTTTTTTTAACGTAAGATTTTCTATTTTTTAATTATTTAATCCGTTTGGTTTCACTATATGGGTTATATCTGGATCACATAGATTATATATTCCCTTCAATGCTCATTATAATTATGTTTCATCACTTTCATTATACACACTTTTTCCTTTTTACCGTATTTCACTGTTATTCTCACTTTCAAGCACTGTCTCACACAGTACAACTTTTATAATTATAGTTTGATCTTATTATATTTGTAAAATTTTATTTCATTCACATTCTTTAGTTCCATGATACAAAATAACTGTCTGAAGTGCGCAGACCTCATCATAGTTAAATAGGTTTATTAATAATGTCTTATTTCTTACATACTAGTTTTACACATGTATATATTATATTTCTATTTATAAATTACTATGTACATTTTTTGTCATTTGATCTTCAATTCTGGGTATTTTGGTCATCGTCAGACATTGTTTGTCACTGTCATTAAATTATTTACTTCATGAGTTTTCATTCTCTATTTCCCAATTATTTATTTATTATAATATTTCCCTTTTTGTTTTGATTACTTAAAAGGATGGCGTTTATGCATACTTCACCGTGAATTTTGATGGTACATTTGTTTTTCTTTTGAGGTGTATTTTTGTTATGTTATAATATTCATGTATATGTACGATACAGAACTTTACTATTTTTCAGATTGATCACCTCAAAAATAGGGGGCCGAGAGGCTAAAAACAGAGGGGGCCAAAATTGTGAAAAAATCGCAAAATCCCATGTGCGGTTTTAGATTAGAGGGAATTTTAACCAAAATCTGACTGTAGTGTTCATTTTTTAAAATTTCAAAATTTGTGGACGTTAGGCCTCAATAAGTGGGTGAAAAGTTTGATAAAATCGCAAAAATTCAAATGGGATAAAAACTTACAGAGAATTTTGACTGACATCTGAATGTAGTGTTATGTTTTGGAAATTTAGTCGTTTATTTTAATCTACTTCACAGATCGAGGAAATTCACTGTTTTAAGTGGGGCAGTCGACGAGGGGGTGGGTGACTAATGGGGATTAGTCGGCCTGCCGCTGCGCCGCGCAGCCACTTCCGGCCGAGGTAGCTGCCTCAACTTAACCTCCTAAAACAGGCTTCAGCCAGGTAAGTAATTCAGTAAATCAGGTAGCAAAATATTGATTTTGGTTTCCATTTCTTTCCTGTCACACAAGCAAACTTTGCCGTTTGTTATTGAAAGTTTGGGGTTTTCAGTTTACTAACACCGAAGTCGAAGACGCGCTCTAAACAAATTATTTTGTGTACATGTTTAATGTCTGTGGATCCGGATTAGAGTTTTAGGCCGCATGTACGCTACAACAAAGGTCATGAAATCCAGAGTTGGAAACCAAGGGAATAAAATAATTTACAATTTGTTCGAACACATTTAAGTACTCCAATACACCCGGAAACGGAACCAGTAAACTACTAACGGGTTGAAAGCGTATTATGAGAGAAAACAAACGGGGTTATGTCAACAATCGTCGGCAGCAGGAAAGAACCACCTGTAGCAGCACACTCGATAAATATTACAGTGCGCTTCATACCACTGTTGCGGGACGCATCATGTTTTAAAACGGTAGTCGTTTTTGAAAAGTCGGAATTGCATTGCTTCGAAGAACCAACACTCCTTAATTCATTATAACTATCTTCTTCTTCTTCTTCTTCTTCTTCTTCTTCTTCTTCTTCTTCTTCTTCTTCTTCTTCTTCTTCTTCTTCTTCTTCTTCTTCTTCACTTCATGTTTTAGGCATTCTGCCTGTTACGGTTCCCACCTTTTCCTTGCCCTACCTAAAGTTCTTCTTCCTCTGGCTTTGTATTTTCTAGCTTTTACTGGAATCTAGCTTTTGCCTATATTGCTGCATTCTTTCTAAATGTTCTTGCCACTTGTTTCTATTAAATTTTATCTTTTCATTTAAGTTGAATACCTGAAGTTCTTGTCTAATCGTTTCATTTCTTATTCTGTCTATTCGACTATAGCCCTTAACTCGTCTTAAGAATCTCATTTCCTGTGCCTGAATTAGATTTTCTTGTGCCTTTGTCGTTACCCATGTTTCGCTGCCATACATAAGTGCGGGGACAGCCATTGTTGTATAAAATTTCAACACTGTCTCTTTCTTGGCTTTATTTTTTAGGCATTGACTGACAGTTCCGCAAATACGGTTAAAAGTACTAATTTTTATAAAAAATTCAAATTCAGTAAATAAACATTCAAATAAAACATTTTAAATACCTAGGTTGTGATATTTCCTTCGATTATAGTAAAGATATAACTATTATAATATACTAAAAAAGAATCGCTCGATACTTTTATAATGGTTTTAGTTCTTTTCTAATTAATTAAATTATTGTACAATTATGAAATTCGATTTATATTCATTTGTAGTTTACTCTCTCCAGTTGCTCTTGCAGTACATGAAATCTTTGTCTCTGGGTAATATAAAATATTTAACATACATTTAAAGTTATTTGTCAAGGTAAGTTATAACATATAGTTGATACACATAAATTAATTATGTTGATATATGTTATGTTGTAGGTGTGTGTATGGTATAGTGGGTTCTTGTGATTAAACAAAAGAAACAAGTCAACATTAATTCAATAAAACAGGTTAACAAACCATTAAAAAAAATTTAAAAGCTTAACGTAACTTAGAAATAACAAAATATTGAATACATAGCTTTAGATTATTATGAGTTCTCAAATTCGCCACCGAGAGCGCTGTTTTGTATACAAAAAAAAATTTTTTATTATTTATACACTTCCTTATGTAACGATATTGTAATGTTACACTACCAACATGACCTGCGGTTGGTGTTGAATCGTAATAGAAACCTTAAAATATGTTCGAGGAAAAACCTACTTAATCGTTAAGCAAATTAAATATTACAACAAATTAATATTTCGTTACCATTTCGTTAACATTATTCAAAGTAGCGTTACCGGGCTCTTATGCTGTGGTAATCTAATCCTTGTACTGTGTCTTGTTTTATTTCTAAGATTTCTATGAATCGTACCACAAATATTCCAAAATTTATTTATCTTCTCTCTTATATCATATTCAGATTCATAGCTTACTGCACAGCCGAGATATTTGGCTCACTTGTTCTAAAGTGCTGTTATTTATAACTATCTTAGTCCTCACTGGATATTTACCTTTAAAGGCCATGGTTTTGGTCTTTCTTGCTGAAATAGTCAGTGAATATTCTCTTGCCTCTTCTTGTCAGTTATACCAAAAAAATTATATCAAATCACAGGCGACTAATTATTTTCGTAGTAAAATATTATTCAGTTACCTTTTCAGCTTAACGAAAAAATGCGAATCCTTACCTTTAGGCCATGTAAAACCACATTTCGTACACAATTTGTATATTACAATAAAATAAAAATTTAATTACAGCATATTATAGCAACAATTAAATCGATGTCACTAATGGAAGATCCCTTACATTTGACTGTAATGGAATTTATTTCACTATCAATTGTATAGTGTTAATAATATCAAATTTGCATTAATTATAATTGTGAAAATTTACGAAAGCATTCTATTTACCGATGTAATTGAATTTACTGACAACGTGCCAAAACCTAATCTAATACTGATATTATCCACTGTTTACATAAATATACACTAGGACAAGTTACAAACGCTTGTCTGAATCCATCATGATGATCTTATATTGTTATTACCATTTTATAGTTTAATAAGCACAAATATATTAAAATAAATTATTTCAGTAACACGTAGTAATTATTACAAGAACTTACACGTTCTTAATATTACATCGTAATTATTAGTTCGGTCAAGAAAAAGAACTTAGTAAGACCAATTAACCGATTAACAGATTAACAGATTAACCAAAAAACTGTTAACCGATAATAATCAGTGAAGTCATTTAATAAGGAGTTTTAAGTAATATCGGTGTCTTTGATAATTCCACAAAAATTAACATTTGTCAACACCACTTGCAAATTTTGGACCGCCTTCAAAAAATGTCTAAATATTGTTAGCAAAAAAAACACACTTTATATATTATTAGTTTTGTATATTTGTAATATGTATTAGATATAGACCTGTAGATATCTATGGAAACACATCACATATAAACTTAAAAGAAGGGACTAAATAATTTGTATTTTATTGAAACTAGTGAGAGTTCTGCAGCTGTAGGAGCTCACTAAAGTTACATGTATGTCATCATAGGCGTAACTTGGGGGGGGGCAAGGGGGCACTCGTCCCCCCAATGTTCCGAACATTATAAAATTTTGTTTCCAGTTGTTATAAATAAAAACTAACAGGAGACAGTTAACAGGAAGTTATAAGTCAAACAGGAGACAGTTTCTATGCTTGCGAGCACAGTACGCGCTATTTATCAACGTCTGTACTGTTATCAGACGACTAGTTGCCATAAATTTATTATTCTTATTTCTTTCGAAACAACGTGTAAGGTGAATGTTTGACAAATTTGAATTATATACGTCAAAATGGAAAGAAGAAGAAAAAATGGCTGAAAAAGAAGGATGTGATATGACAGTGGTTGCAAGAAAAAAGAAAATGCCTGTAAAGCTTGGAGGTGACAGAACTGGAAATTATCAAACGGCTTCTGAGGCAGAATGTATATTTTCCCAATTTAGATACACTTATAAATGAAATTACATACAGATTTCAAGAAAATTACTGAAAAGTACTTCATGCACTTTGCTCAGTTCTGAGTAAAAATGAGGTTGAGGAAGAGGGTGTGCAATTAATGTGCGCTACTTATAAAGTGCCAGAGAAGAAACTGTATTCAGAATTGAATGTGTTTTCACGTATGTGTGCAACTAAAAATATTGGTGATGAATTTGATCAAAGACTAAAGAGTTTTGTTGAACAAAATTTGAGCGAATGTTTTCCCAGCTTGAACATGTTTAAAACATTTTTGACAGTGCCTGTAAGTTCAGCAAGCAGTGAGCGCTCTTTTCCTTGTCTCCGGAGGCTGAAGACTTACATACGCAACAAAGAAAGACTTCGTCACCTTTCTGTTCTGTGCATTGAAAGAACACATAAAACTGACATTTCAAAAATAATAGATGAATTCGACTCCGAAGCAATTCATAGAGGAAGGAGACTCCTACTTCATTGGCAACCAAACCAAGCCACTCAACCATCATACTACATAATGTGGTAAGTAACTTACCTCAGTTGAACAAAAACTGAAATTTTTTATATTTATAGGCCTACAGTATATTTGTTGTAGGTAAACATAAGTGGAAGTACAAATTATGAAGAAAGGTTTGATGATGATGATTATCAAATGAATTTACTAAATCATTTACTACCTCATTTACTAACTAAAAATTATTACTTTACTAAACTTTCTAATTTTGTATATAATACATTTTATTAATTTTATTATATAGATAGTTTCACTACATACTTGAATTTATGAAGCTTTACCCTGCCCCCCCCCCTCAAAGTTAGGACCCAAGGTACGCCCATGTATGTCTTTATACATATGTGTACGTTAAATTGCATTTATTATATTTCACGTTTCTTGTTATTTTTTAAGTTTCATTTAAAACTCTTTTAATTTTTAATTAGCCTATAAACATATTTCGTACCATCACAGTTTTCATGATTGCGTGTGAAATTTCTCTAATTATCGAGACAAATATTTTCTCAGGTAAATGTTTTTTATAATTTATACGTTACCGTAATTTCTGATTTTTAATTTTCATAGTTTTATGTTACCTGTTTCGGCAGAATCTTTGTTTTTCGATTTTGCACTGTTTACTTGAGTTTGTTGTTATACTTGACCACAGATAGTTTCAGGAGGAAACACTGTCATTATTATATTAATTAACGTTGGAGGGTATCAGAAACAATACAGTTAATTACGGTTACCATACGTTCTCTTCTTCCCGGACACGTCCTTTTTTTTAGTGTTAAAAACCTGTCAGGGAAAATTTAAAAAAAAGAAAACAGGGAAATGTCCTTTTTTTTCGTAAAACTGAAAAATGTATTTTTATTCCATTTCGAGTAACAACTCTGTTACAGAACTGGTATTTTCTCTGATCAGTTCACAGTTGACCACAGAGAGAAATAGGTTAATGGTAGAAAATGTTAAAGGTGTAATTTGTGTACAGTAAAACTTTAAAAGTCTTTCATATGTTCAGTTCTATGATTATTTATTAGAAAATAAAAAGCTTTTAATGAGAATTGGTTCATCTGATAAATACCAATGGCACCACAAAGACACAATTGATTATTTAGACTGAATCCGATTTAGACTGAATAGTATTAAATTAATTATTGTTATGATTAAAAATAAATATAGCAAATATTCTTTTCCTATCAAGTTCCGCTTCTAACTAATAGTTTTAAGTTTTGTTTATAAAAATGTTCATGTTATTTCACAAAAATTAAATTGTACATTGTATAAACTCTGTAAAAATGCTTAACTTAATCATGAATGCCATAATATATAATCATATATATATATATATATATATATATATATATAACCATAAGTATATAATCATACCTATCCATAATCTATAATGTTTTTACTGTCAATTTTTTTTTATCCGTAAAGTAACGATTATGCTGTTAAATTTTCAGGTTGTCCTCTTTCTTCACCTAGGTCATATGATGACCCTAAGTTAATAGCACTTAATGCAGTCAAGCAATAGAAACTATACAGTTAAGCATCGTGAAGCACTTAATGGCTGTCACTAAAGCAAGTTTATTCATTTCACTTTGAAAGTAAGCAAACGTAAGAGAGATTATGCCTTGAAATCGGCAGTGCATTAGATAAAGTGGATAAAATTGTAGCAGGGAAGTAACAGTGCCTGGACGTGGGACAAGAGCTAGAGACGAACCACAAATTAGACGACGCGACGCAGTTCACGGTCAGAGGCAACAACAGACACTTCCGCCGGAAGTTAACTGCGTCACAGACAAAAATTGTATCCTCTTTTTTTTCAAATGCTTTGTAATGTTTATTTTGGTAATTTGTAGTTTATTATTGTATCAGCTTGATTTGTTTAAATCTTGAAATATGTGAGTCAGTGTTAGTGTAATAATGATCATTTTTGTCAGTAACAAGGTTCGGAAAACTAAAACAATCTGGTTATAGAATATTTACGTGCTATGTTCAAACGCTATTTCGATGCTTCTACCGTATTGTACGCGGCTTCGATTCACTCATCAGTATGCCTTCATGGCACTGTCCTGTCGGTATAGACTTAATACAATATCCAATTATAAACTAAAACATTTTGCTTTGCAAACAACTATGCTAGGCTGTTTCGAATTTCTTACTGTTAAGCCGAGTTTACGCCGTTGTTAGTAACACGTATTACAAAACATTTTGAGTAACATTTTGAAAAACGCTCCTGAATTTGTTACCAACAGGCTGTGTTATCAACAGAAATGCCATGTTATTAACAAGAATTTTGTTATCCACTAGAAGTCGGTAAAGATTAAAGAATGTTGACAAAATTCGTTAGTGACACGTGTTACCGCGCTTCTTCGTTGTTAGTAACATGCTTTCCTGTAATTAGAGTTTTTTTTTTGCCAATTTATGTCCTATCATTGATACTAAATATTAAAAGTCACAACTAGTCATTCTTAAAAAGTTTTTAAAGCTTCCATCAAACCTTAGTCCGCCTGACAAAAGATCAAGCTCATCTCCATTCAAGTCACTTAACAGGTCACTTCCACTATATCTACCTCTTGCCTGCAAAGAATGTCTCACCCAGAATCTTCTTGGTGTTCTTTGCTTCGCCAAAATCGCACACGCAGCTGCAGCGAGAACAACGTCTTCAACACTCGATATTTTCTGCCAACTGACCAGGCGAGGCGCGGTGATGTGGCAAAGTGTTAATAACAACCAAAAGTCAACTAGTAATAGTAATAAATATAGTGTTCTGTTAGCAACATTTGTTACTAACACCGGTGTAGACGCGGCGTTAAGGACAAAAACACGATTATTACAACAAAACAATTCTTTACTTTGCGCCATTAAAAACACGTCTCGATCCAATCCAACAGTTGTCAGTTAGGAACTCCGTTAACTTTTTCAGGTTTTTGAGTAGTTTCAAGGACGTCTGTGAGTGAAACTTTAAACTTTTGCAAGAAAAAATATATATCTACTAGTAATCTTATACAAACCACTATGTTGTCTTTGGTATTGACGAGCGCTTTCGGCAGTCAAGCCATCTTCAGATCATTTACCAACCTAAATGACCCGGTATTGGTTGGTAAATGACCTGAAGATAGCTTGACTGCCGAAAGCGCTCGTCAATACCAAAGACAACATGGTGGTTTGTATAAAATTACTAGTAGAAATATTTGAGATCACTAACACTCCAATACAACAATAAAAAAATATATAGTGTATGATGTGAAAACTGCTATTAGGCCTAAGATAAAGCTAGAAGGAGCTTTAAACGAGTGAAAACTATCTGTAACTCTGTAACAATTCTTATTACCTTCATTTTGTCATTAATAAGCTTTGTAGCCATTGTTGTTAGGAAGCTGCCTGACCTGCAGACGTCGCTCACTTTTTTCAACGAAGTACATTTATTATTACACAAATTTTGATATTAGATAATTTTTACTTCAATGTTCCATAAGGAAATTGAAGAATGATGATGATGGCGAAAAAATCGTGTTCGAAATAAGGGCTGATTCTGATTGTACTACCCTGAAAACACGAAGAAAGTCATTTTCCGAAAAGTGTCTGTGTGTAGAATTTGTTTTATGGCACACGATAACTGCCGCAAATTCACACAGAATTAAATAATTGTGTGCGTATGTCTTTGAGTTATAGAGGACTCAAGGTCTATTGATTTTGGTGAAGATCGGTTAAGGGGAAGGGGTAGTTTACCTGCAAAGTTTTATGTTTTAACGAGAGTAAAGTACTTAATTTTGATAAACAAAGTATCCTGAAAAGGAGGTCATAATAATCCACTGTAGAAAGGTAGATGAAATATCTATAAATAAAAAGGGTAGTTGAAGGGGGAGGGGGTCATTTTTTTATGTGTGTACTACGTTATCGGCAACAAAGAAGTAGTTCGTTGTTAAAATTCCTTCCCGGGCTATTTGGCCGTGGTCCAATGTTTTCCGCAAAACCAGACGTTTCGGCAGTGCCACTGACTGCCATCGTCAGTAAAAAATCGATGCTCTCACTTGAGGTGGTACACGTTAGTGAACACAGTACTGTGGTTAACGCTGAAGAAAGAAGTAGTTTCTATGCAAATATTTCATTTCGGAAATGATTTTAAATATAAATCTTAGAATATTTAATCTCCATACTGATATTTCAATTATGGGAAAAATTACAAAAATCGCGATAACTCTACTATTTATTTAGAGCAGTATAACAATTGCAGAGCACACAGTCATACAATAAACACTTGATGATTCGAAACATTCTGATTTGGGTTACAATTACATTTAGTCTTATTTTTGGTAACTTTTCGTCTACTTATTGGCCCCTAACATTCAAAAATTTATAAATTTTCAAAAATGAAGACCATACACAGATTGTGGTTTCAGTGCTTTTTAATTTGATACTCCACATGGGCTTTTGCTATTTTTTCACAGTTTTGTCACTCTCACATTTTTACCTCCCGCCCCCTATTTTTGGGGTGATCAATCTCAAAAACAATAGGGTTCTGTAGGGTAAAAGTATGGACACCCATAAAACGTTTTACGAAAATTAGAAGTTGATGCCTTCAAACGTTCTCGTAAGGAATACCCCAAATAGATACATAGACAGACAGGCAAATGACAAACGGTCGAGTTGAAACTAAGAACTTCCTTTGCTCGTTAAATTAAAAATTTCAGTATTTTTATAGCGAAAACCGCCTAAACAAATTAAGACAAATTTCGCCTACAGTAAACAACGTATTTACAACATATTTTGTTTGCGATTTAGTTTTAAAAACAGAAAAAGGAGAGATAAAAAACAACAGGGTGGAAAACAACAAACAAAATTACTAAGTAATGCCGGCTACAACTGTGAGTCTAAAATATGAGCTTGATTTCGTCCGCACGAGTACATCGAAACGTGCTAAATGAAACGAAGCAGTGTTCTGCAGCAAAATGTTTGTCCAAAAACCGTCGAACTGACTTTGCTGTTCGCTGGCGAGACAGTACCATTTTGAACTGTCAAAATGTTATAAAGAATTTTTACTAAAAACTTATGCGGTTTATTTAGGCAGAATTTATACGTGGGGCACGTCTTAGCAAACAGTTACGCTGTTACTGAATGTCTTGAAATTTGTATTTATTAAAATAAAATATTCGGCCCGCTGCTCTACTAATGTACGTGTATGTGCTTATGTCTAACTATATAGGCCTATATAAACAAAACCAGTCATTCGCGCCCAACTTCGCCATTGGTTGACGCGTCGTTTTTTCAACGTTTCGATAGTGATCTATCATCATCGTATCTGGTCTCTCACATCACATCATCATGATATATCACTGTCGAAACATATATGTAATTTACAAAATAAACAATATACATTTGTAAAAATTATTATTATTATTAATAATATAAAATATAAAACAAGAAAAATTGAGCATTTATGAATGAATATATATATATATATATATATATATATATATACAATTAATAACAAACATTACTTGTTTAGAAATTTAAATTAATTTTTCATAAATTAATGTTTAATTGATCAAATTTTTTGATTATAAGGTTAAATTACCTTAGGGATAACAGCGTAATTAATTTGGAGAGTTCATATCGATAAATTAGACTGCGACCTCGATGTTGGATTAAGGAAAGGATTTAGAGCAAAATTTAAATATTCTACGTCTGTTCGACCTTTAATTTCTTACATGATCTGAGTTCAAATCGGCGTGAGCCAGGTTAGTTTCTATCTACTAAGATACTTTTGATATTAGTATTCCTATACAAGAATATATTTTTTATATTTGTTTACAATGTTTCGACAATGTTAACTGTCGTCAGTATATTCTGAAGATGGCATTTAATACTGTCGAAAAATTGTAAATATACTACGACAACGTTAAGTATTTGTGCAGCCCCCAACTTCTTGTGAGCCATTTATTTTACACATTATTTACGCGATAAAAGTATGACAGGTGTAATCGCAATAATAATAACACAATGTAATATGGTTTAAAATCATTTAAAAATTTATTAATCAAAAATTCTTATTTGGTTGCGATTTAAATATATCATTATTATTCGCGTGTGTGTAGCCGTAGCACACATCTAATTATTAACATATAAGTGATTATATGTAAATAGTCTCGTATTACACATAGACATAATATACAATCTTATATTATAATAAACATTTGTAATTATCTAATATTGCTCTCGGCTTGCTCATTACTGTGATAATTATTAGATTATCTAATCTCTTTCTAATAATCTAATTTCTTTTGATTATACTGCATATGCATTGCTTTGTTTTCTAATAAAAATTTACTAATTACTTTTATATGAATTTAAAAATCATTGACTAAGCTATTTATTCAAAATTATAGTTTCATACTTTTAAACATTACTCTAATTACTATACAAATAAATATTTACATTTTCAAAATTTATTAATTCATCTTTGAATTAGATTGTCTTTCTTTTTACATCGTTAATTATATTGTCTTTATGTGAGTCTTTGTTTTACAAATACATGGTTGTTTTTCACCTTATTGTCGTGGTAAATAGGCAGCGTATCCTCTTCGGTCCTAGGTCCTCGATCCTGGATGCTCCACTGTAGTCGTGTAGTCCTGGAGTCCTTGATCCTCGTCCTTCAAATCCTCTCCGCCGTCCGTCGCCTCGTCCCGTACGCTGGATTCTCTTTCATGTACTTGGCTGCTCCCTCGTATCCCGTCATCGTCTCAGGTTGCAGGTGCTCTCACGAAAGTGATGAGTAGTCGTGAAGAGCCTCTGGCTGCTGCTGTGGTTGATAGACAAAGAGTTGTTGTCGTTGGGCAGAGCCTCCGGCTGCCACTATGGTTGAACGAGAAAGAGAATTAAGTTAGCGCGTCTCGAGTATTTATACCCTAGGGCGCAAAAATCATGTTTCGACAATATTCTGCAGGTCTGAGTCTGTCGTTGGCGTCCCTTTATAAACACGATTATTATCACACTTGATTCGCTTGTCTTCGCGATATGCGAAGTCTTTTGCACATTACCCGATATTCATCTTGTCGGTAATTTTTAGGTGTTCACTGTGTATAAACCGTTTTTCCCTATCTTAATTACTGTAAGTTTTATTTATATTTATTTTCACTATAATCGCACTTTTTATTATTTTCGCACTATTTTTTATACACATGTGCGTCTTTATTTTATACACACTGGTGTATTTGGTTTTGTGATATTATGCACACATTCTTTACAATTTAAATTCATTCATATAATTAATAGCGTTCATTAAGGGTGACGCTTTGCAGGAATCGACAGGTTTAACACACACATGTAATATACACGTGTACACACAGACACAGCAAAGTGCCGTGATCAGCCTGACCCAACATGAAATTTGGTCGTTCCATTTACGGTTCAGATTGAAAGCTGAATTATTATTGCTAACAATATAAATTATTTATTTCCTTTAATTAATTATTTTAATTACTTTGTGCAATGCACAGTACCCTATACATTTGTACTGTTGCAAAACATTTAAAACCGTGTTTTACAAGTAATTGACATTAATTTCTTTAGTTATTTAATTAATCGACTTTTTAATGTTTTTGTAATTTACTGACGTAATTTTCGTTAAAAGCATTCATCGGTAAACATCACCAGAGAAAAGTAAACAACAAAATCAACATTTTGGAAAGTTATATAAACAATAATTTATTTAAAATGTAACAAATAAATATTAATACATCATTCCTTTGTAAGTAACTCGCTGAGTTTCTTGCAGATTTTCTATGTTGTGAATATGTCTTTAAATAATAAATACTTCTGCAAAGTAAAATTTATTGTATTTCCAGCTGACGCACGTTACACAGAAATTATTCTGTACCTTCAGAGGTTTTTATATAAATTGTAAATACAATTGTAAGGTGGAAATACAATAAATTCTACTTGCAGAAGTATTCATTATTTGTAGACATATTCATTACATTTTAATACAAGATAAGATAATTTCTTTAACCAGATTTTCAAAAATTTAAATTAACTATTTCATATAAAACGTTTAATATAATACATCTGGTATTATAATTCAACGTACACAAAGAGCTTATCAAAACTAACAGAATAACGAACAAACAGAACATTTTCAGTACATAAAAATTGTTTCTAATATTACGATGTTGTTGATCAACAAAGGTGTTCAACGCAGTGTTCTTCAATAATTTGAAGAAATAAATATAAGAACAATTTTGTAAAAAATAGTAATTCACACACACACACATACCATTTATACTTTCTTACAATTTTTCTTCCTTTAATTATTGTTCTTAATAATAAATAATACGTACTTGCTTCATCTATAAGAGAACACATTTTAAAATGTATACAGTATTTACAATATTTCGACAGTATTAAGTGCCATCTTCAGAATATACTGAAGACGACAATTAATGTTGTCGAAACATTGTAAACACATAATTATAAAAAATATATTCTTGTATAGAAGAAACAAGTATTGTTTGTTATTTATATATATATATATATATGTTTACTTATTTATTTACTCATTTACAAACGCATGTATTGATGATACTGTACACAAGAGTTTGAATTAAAATTATGTCCTTCAGGTGGGCACCAAATTATTTATTAATCGAAAAGTTTGTAAATACATTTTTTAACTTTAATTTTAACCTTCGGTGAATTTGTCCACTTTGGCAGGTAACATAACATACTGTATGCGTACGTCTAACGAGCTAATGTCATTACAGATAACGATAAGATAAAGTTTATAAGGTGTAAAATATAAAAACTACGAAATTGTACTGTATATGTGTGTGTGAACATTTGAGTAACAAACGTTCTGTGAGGAAGCACAGAATGTGCGAAACGTTTGGTATTGCCTATGGTATCAATAAAAACCGAAAAAACCTGTTTTTAAAATTTCGAACTCGAAGTCTACGCGTAAAAGAAAACTGACGTCTGTAACTGTAAAGTGTAGTCATAATGAAGTTTTTATTAAAAAAAAAAACTAAGTTTAAATCATTAGTTGTTTATATTATTTGTTTTGTATTATTTCCAATCAATAATTTCGTAATAGAATAAGCTCGATAATATCGTAATTGTCGTAAACCAAAATTTAAACCGATTATAAGAAAACGCAGATAAATAACTGTGGTAGGAGTCGAAAACATGACAACATTTCTGGCTTACCTGGTTGATATAACAGAGAGAGAGAGAGAGAGAAACAGACGAAGTTACACAATGTCAATCCATAACAAAACAGCAAACACGAGAGCGCGGAACACTTGACACGACCGGAAGTACACACAACACAGACAACAATAGACAATAATCAGGTGGTCACAGCACTGAGTCCGACCGGTAACTGAGAAGCGCCCGTTGAGTCGGTAGCGTTACACAAGTTGTGACTGGAGTGCGCCTGTCGTCGACGCCGCGGCCACCGCCGCCTCCGCCGCTGCTCAACTGTGAACCGGTTCAAGGTTAAACGCCATTCATAATAATGCACGCTTTTATTGCATTGCGTTCGGTCCGTCTGTTTATTAATAAATCGACGCTGGACCGGCAAGTTTCTTGAACTCTTTTAATGGCCGTCTATCCGGATCAATATTTAGAATTTATGTGCGTCTCGTCTCCTGCTATATCACGAACATTAAAAATCATTAACTTTAATGGCATAATTTTCCTCACAGAAATTACACATAACTACTTTTTTTTATCGTTACAGAATATAATTAGTGGCACACGATTTTCATTGACAGTTATTTTAAATTCTATTACGTTTTTTTATTGTTAGATAATTGCCATTGTATACAAGAGCTGCATTCGTTATCCATAGAGTAACACGACGATATCGAGACAAAAAAAACGAAAGTAATTGCCTTTTAAAAGGGGAAAATCCTGTGCGTTGTTAGATATAATCTTAATCATTTTAACTACTAATCTCCCTGAACTACAGAACTCGATCGCAGTTTTTTGTGAAATACATTATGTGGCTCTGATCGGCACGTTAGAGACATCGGCCGTGGTGCAGTTGTGGTCACCACTTGGTTTAGCTGCCCACACTAGTGCAGGGGCGGATTTATACTTTTGCCGCCTAGGGGCTACCGGCAACTTGCCGCCCCCCTCCTTGCCACCAGAAATGTACCCCTTACACCACTCCCTCCTCGCGCCCTTTTACGCGTGCTCCCCAAAGGTGCAATCAATAGCATAAAACCATTAGTACATAAAAATTCTTCGGTGACTTTATGGCTCATTAATTTGAGGAATTCCTCGTAAGTAGAAGATGAGAAGTATGAAGTATGGCCTTGACCTGGACTGGCGTACTTGGCAATGTGGTTCGCTAAGAAGGGATCGAACTCGGATATTAACTCTATACACATAATCAAATTTCCAAAGTTGTGAAATGACCCAAATCTCTCGAAGTGCCCTCTTAGAGGTAGACCAACAGCAATTAGGCACCTAACAACACCAACTACTCGTTTCAACACATTTCGCCAATATTTTTCTTCATCCTGAGCCTGGATCAAAAGCTGAGAAGCAATTCTTTCTGCTAGGGTCATTCTTTTCTTCATTACTAAGATGCATGGGTTGAGGTCTGATAAATTCTCACGACGTTTTGATTATCTAATCGACAAAAAAATCATTAGATGTGTCGATTAGATAATCAAAACATTTTTCAGACATTTTAATGAAATACGTAACCATGAGTGACGGGGGAAGCGCCTTAGTGGCGCTGCTTATAGAAAAGCAGCATTAGCAAAGATAGAAAAAGAACAGGAAGCATAAAGAAGAGTAGAAAAAATTTCAACTTTTTTCGGAAACCCAACACTGGACATGAATCGTCTGATAGCGAAAACAACGAGGAAAATGCAAAAATCAAACAAAAGACTTTCCTCCAATCGAATTAGACCCAACTATAATATATCCTAATGCAGTTGAAATTGTAAGTAGCGATGAAATTGAATCGATAATACACAAAACAAAATGTGTAAACAATGCGCGCCGAGAAACCAGACAAGACAGCGGGCTACATAGAGTAAACGGTAGGCTGTAGTGTTTTTTGAATCAGTCACGGGTCGGTCGTATGCGTACACTGAAAAATGTTTCAGTAAAAATTAGTATGGTGGGGTTTAAAAATTACTAGGTATCCACCGATGGATTTCGCTGGGCCGGCAGCCGACTCTACAACCGGTGCCGAAAGAAGAGGAGGACTGCAGTACGCCACGAACAGTGGGCGCAGCCGCCGAACATCTCAGCGCGGCACTACCAACATCACCGTTCTCGCCACTCGGTCCTGTTTAGGGCCACCAAAATAACTAGAGTGTACGATTGGCGCCATTTGTCATTCGGCAAGCCTTTTGTCCGGTGACAAAACATAAATAAAATATATCCATTTATACAAAATAATGCTCAGTTGAAGGTAGGTAAGGTAGAAATGTACTGAAAAGTGGTACATTTTACGAGGTCTGCAGTAAAAATTTTCATGCTTGTCACTCAGATCATGTTTACTGAAATACTTGTAATTGTTAAACGCTCGCCATACTGAAAAATGTTTGCTTGTATATTTTCAACAAAACTGGTCGGTAGCTGGAGTACATTTCTCCATTAATGCTTCTGGTTGGTTGCCAGCCAATATAACGAAACCATTATTGTGTACTGTTTAAAACGCCGAGAGTCTCGCTCTCGCTATGCGACGCTGGAAATTCTCGCATAACCGTAGTGAGTCGCGCTCCGAGACTCGCGGTATTGGTGGCATATTTTATATATGTGGAAAGTCGCGGACTGCGACTCCCGGCACTAAAAGGGTTATTTGGCTATGGTTTTTATTTATTTGTTTACATATTTTGTGTATGTATTGTAGTGATTTTAGGGTATTTTTAACAAATTTGCCGCCCCTAAATTTTGCCGCCCTGGGTTATAGCCCCCCCCCCTAAATCCGCCACTGCACTAGAGGTGTCTATAACGGATATTTTGGAACGATATTTTTGTGGAACGGATATTACAGTGACTGAAAAGTTGAAATACCTGTTCCGATTCAACGATAACTGAAAAATTTAAGTCGAAATACCCGTTCCGATTACTCGCGGCCTCGCGGTTCCGAGTCGCGGGACCCCCTACGCAACTAACGAATAAACGAGTATACGAGTACTACGAGTATTACGAGTTCACGAGTACAAAGTCACTTTTTGGTGCTGAATATTTCGTTCTGCGCATGTCCCGATTGCCATACAAGTAAGAAACGAAGCAAAATAACGAAGTTCAGAACATGTCTATGCGAAAGAGACGAAGCTGTTTTTAATAAATGAAAAAAAATTGTTACAGATGTTACATTTATTCTCGTGTGTTATGCAGATATGCAATATAGACTATAATAACAAATTACATATTACACTAGTCACCAACTTGGTAAATTTTGAAAAAACGAATTATATTGTGTTATAACCTACAGAGCGGGTGACAGGCCATACAGTAATTATATTAAGTTTTAACCTACAGAGCGGCTGACAGGCCATACAGTAATTATATTGTGTTATAACCTACAGAGCGGCTGACAGGCCATATAGTAATTTTCGTTAACGTGATTTCGCAGAGGATTTTAACTTCACTGCACATCTCACGTAAATTTTTTAGACATTATTTGTTTTATTATTACGTGCACTCTAAATTTAATTGCCCGAGTTTCGCAAATGATTTGTCTAACCAAAATGGAATCAATAATTTAATATTAAATCTATGTTAGTTTGTTTACTCCTAGTGAAAACTAAATTAGTATTCCCGAAGGGTGATAGGGCTATAAATTCTCTTGTTTATTATTTCCTTTTAAACAGTGACAGCTTAATAAAGTCACGGTGTAAAGTAATACTGTTAATACTTTTAGTTTCAATTTATTTTTATAATAAATTACATAATACAAGTATACGTATAGTAAGTATATAGGCTATAATTATTTTAATATGAATTCTTTACTTTATGGTGTTTTATTCCGTTATTTGGAACATGTTTCGAGAAGCGTATTGTTCCCATTCTCAGCCTTCCTGATTTTATATCTTGTAGAGTATTTGTGTTTTGGTTTCCTGTTGGTTTTTGGTACTTTATACTGGTGTTATTGTGTGTGATTGTGGTGTATATATTAGGTTTTAGAGTATTTTCGATGTTGAATGTTTTGAAAATTGTGTCACGTTTTGTATTGATTTGTATTTGTTCAGGAATTAGTCTGTTTTGTGTTTAATATTTGTATATTTGTAAATTCTCCCTTATGTTCGTTATGGTGCCTTTGTGTGGCATGTGTTTTCTTAGTGTCATATTGGTTATGTCTGGGAATCCATGTCCTGTGTTTATTACATGTGTGGCTAAATTAGATGTGTATACTTCTGGCTTTTTGTAGCCGTTTAGATGTTCAAAATAAGTATATAATAACAGGTATTTGTGTTATTTTTTGGGACTGTTCCGTTTCGTACCTGTTATTTACAAATATCAGTTTAGCACACCTTTAGCCCACACCCATCGCTGTGGACCATAATAGAGCTGTCATGCCTTGGCAATAGCCTGTATGTAACAAAGACGCGGGCGCGATCACCGCACGTGGTTACTAGAAGGCTGATGTCTCTTTGGCGGTGTCGGAAAGTGACTTGTACTAGAGATAGAGGGCGCAACATACCCCAGACCTAGTAGGCCTACTCGAAAAGGAGAAGAAAATACATTAATTTACTATTAGATAAATTTGAGTATTTGATAAACCCAAATAAAATTGTATAAAACAATGGCAACACCTACACGACTGTATTGTTCTGAAACTTGGGTCATAAAGAAAAAAGATGAACAGAAGATACAAACAGCAGAAATGAAATTTCTGAGATCAGTTAAAAGGTGTAATAGACGAGATTATATAAGAAATGAAGGGATAAGGAGTGATTTAGATATTTTTGCAGCTAATGAAAGGTTCAAACAATCCAGAAGAAAATGGATTCAACACACCAATAGAATGGAAGAAAGTAGAATACCGAAGATGGCGAAAGATTACAACCCTAGAGGCAGAAGAAAAGTTGGTAGACGTAAGAAAAGGTGGAGTGTGGCATAGGAACAGGCCGCTAAAGCGTAAAACCGTTACGAAAATGATGATGATGATGATGATGATGATGATGATGATGATGATGATGATGATGATGAATATTTGATAATTCTTCATTAATCAGAAAAATTACGAAACTCCAATTATACTATCACATTTTTAGTAAAATAACAATTGTAAAGCAAACACTCATACAGTAAACACTAAAAATTCCAAACTACTGCATTGGTTATTTTTGGTATAACCATAATGCCTAAAAAGCAGACAATTTCGTCCTAGCATTTAATTTCATGTATGTTTCCCTAAATGAACGTAGAAAAAAAGTAGTATCTGTGTGTCGGACAAGAAACAGATTTAATTTTAGAAAACAACGAACGTATAAAAGAATGCAACAGCTACAAATATTTGGGAATAAACTTTAATGAAGCAGGAACAGACGATGTTGAAATAAAATCAAGAATATACAAAGCAAAACAAATAATTAGATAATTTAATGGGATTCTATGGAGCACAGAAATTGGAAAATAAAGGAAGAAAAGAATATGCTATAGTATGATGGAAAGTACGTTGATGTACGGATCCGAAACATAGAGAATAAAGGAACAGGTAAAAAACAAAGTTAGAAACTACGGAAATAGATGCTTTGTGACGACCTGCTAGAACTTCAAGGCTACATCGGATACGAAATGAAACTATCAAAGAAGAAATGGGGGTACAAAAGACAATCATCGGCTGCATTGAAGAAAAACTAATCTGCTACGAACACGTACAAAGAATGCGACAAGACCGACTACCAAAGAAAACGATGAGATGGATACCTAGAGAGCACAGAAAGAAAGGAAGACACAAGAAAACATGTATAGAGGGCATAAGAAGATCAATGAGCGATAAAGGACTAAACTATGAAAACTGCAAGGACAGGCAACAATGGAGGCTGTGCATCGGACAACGTCGTAGGACGTTTTGACACCGAATGAAAAAAAATATGTTTCCCTAGATATCTATGGGTATATATCAAATACTTTTTACAAATGTACATAACTGATAAAAATATGTAGTTTGTTTACAAACATAGATTACACAATTTTTTGAAGGCGGTCCATGCTTTGAAAGGGACGTTTGCACATATTAATTTTTTTAATTTATTGAACATATCGAATTCATATTTTGAATATAATTCCTTATAGCTTAAAACCCCGCGTAAGTTTTAAAATTTAAAAACTTTTCCTTCCATTTTTGGCCCGTGGAAGCCTTATATTTAAAAATAAAATCAAAATAAACACTGCATTTAGACGTAGGTTAAAATTTCTTTCCCTGTGAACACATTCGATTAGCTTAGTGGAGGGATTTCACACGCCATCTCCGAAACTGTGACCGAACAAAATATGAATAGAATCGTAAAATAAAATAAATACAAACCGATTTATATAAAACTTAAAAAGGGTAAATAAACTTGAAAATTAAAAAACAAAAATTGAACGTGAAAAATATAATTTGAAAAAGTCACATAAATATTATATATTTGGTATTATATTTATATTATTTGGTGTTTACATCCATTATTCTTTGTAACTAAATCGTTGAGTTTCCTGCAGGTGTCCCATGTAATATCTTCAAATAAATACAACCGCAAGTAGGTTTATTTATAACTAAAAGAATTTATTTACAAATTATAAATTCCATTTATTGAAATAGGGAAATAAAACGAAGTTTCCGCTACTAGATTCTGTTAACTCTATTGGCTCGATATAGGCTTACCAACGTATCACATACCTTGTTGGAAATATTTCTAAAAGTGTAACCATCATTTTAAATGTAGACTTGCTGTCTATTTGTTTTTGGAGGAACAGCGTTATTTTTGCTAGCAAATATGCAGTTTTCAGACGTGCAGATGATGCAGGCAACCGAAATGAAATTTCTAAGAGAGACGCAAGGTTGTCCTCTCTTGGATCGGAGAAGGAACGAGGATATTAGACGCGACGGTGAGAACACTTGAATCGCGCGCCTGATATCCGTCTACCTGTGGCTGCCTTGGGTTATCACCCTACTGGGAAGAGAGATGTCGGTAGACCGAGGAGGAGATAGGTTCCGGAACAGGTCTAAGGCCTAGTCCTTGGAGTGGTGGTGATGATTATGATGAAATTATGATATTATGAAATATGCAGTTTTCGTGACTTGTGTTGTGAGAGAATGCAGCATCGGATAATTACAATTTGAAGTGGCTTTTACTGCTATATATAATTAAACCTTTCTTTTTATCAAGAACCCTCGAGTAGATCACGAAGCAGGCAGTCTTGAATCTTGTAGACGTAAAGTAAATTCATTTTGTTTTAATTGTCTCCAAGTGACGTTACTAACTATTTAGAATTAATATTAGGCAATTTCCTGTGTTAACGTTTCGAGGAAAAATCTTCATCATAAGGTTTCAATGCTATAAATATTTATTTATAAATATTTCAATATTTATTTGTGTTTTTTGTGTGTTTTAACTAGCTGACGACCCCTTTTGGGTGAATTTGATGTTTTTATAGTATTGAAACCTGATGATGAGGATTTATCCTCGAAACGCGTCGTTTTAAGGAAAAAACCAAATAAGTCACAAGACGGAAGTTAATACAGGTAATTGCCTAATATTAATTCTAAATAGTAAAGTAAATGACAGTAAACATGATAGATTAACGTTACCTAAGCGTACCACAAACAGAAACAACAAAAATTTTGATTTCCCTACAAACGGTGATAGATGATAGCAGTAGCGTGGCGTCCATGTATTTATTGAATAATTTGAAATCCGAAAAATACTAGTAGGGAGACTTGAAGAAAAGCACAGCATTGCTTTCGGACTGATGAGCACTTGCACCGTCTTGTGTTGCCGGCTCAGACATCGGCAAAGTTTTTTACTGCATGTGGTCATTGACCATGTAGTAGGCTAGTTGTCACTTTACAAACGGGATGGGGACACATTCGTGCACCCAATGTGCTGCCGCTGTATAAACTGACAAAACGCTCAGTTAGCAGCTATGTTCGTTTCGGAACTAACGTGCAGCAGATACTACTGCGTACCTATTAGTGTTTTGTTCGTTTATTTATGTGTTTCTCTGTTTGTCTTTAATATTATTAATTCCATTATTTGTGTCCTCATTTATTCTGTGTAAGTATAATAGAGTCATATCTCGTTGAACCGGGACCCTCTATCTTCTGCCAGCTAAAGATAGAAAATACTCTAAAAAGATAGTTTACCTCTAAAAAGAATATTATGGCTCTAAACAGAAGACTTGGTACAAGAAAAAATTCAAATTAATTTTTAGGTTAAGTTTTAGGCCTATCACAACTGGCAACAGGTGTTATGTACCCACCCCACGCCACTGGATGATAGGGTTATTGCAAATAGGCCTAGTTAAAAAGAATAAAAAAATGTAATGGGTGTTTATACCTAGACGGTGTGAATATACCAAATTTTAGTTGTATTTATTTAAAGATATTTAATGTTTATATAATAAATAACATACAGGAAACTGGAAAGTTCCATGGACTGCACAACTCGGTCACTGTTTTGAACGATTATTAGAGGAAATAAAGTTAATAGTTTTTAAAATTTAATTTATAATCGTAAAGCGTAAATAACGAAAAATTTAGCTTCCAAGTTTATGCATGTTTCTATATTAGACATCTATAAGCTTATGTCTTACACTTTTGACAAATTTACCATTTAAAGGAAATCTTGTAACGTCTTTTTAAATTTATTTTCGAAGCGCTTTTGGGCCCAGTCGTTTTGCCACTTCCACCGAGGTGCGGATATCATTCGAAGGGGTGGTTCGTCAGTCAGCGTGGCGTTGTGTTCACCCAAATGTAACGCGAACCTTTACGAATGGTTGAACATTGTTACTCCCCTCGTGCATAATCCACAGTCAACAGTTTACAGTTGCTTGGGAACAGTTTAAAATGCTGGGAAACATTAACACAGCCAGTGTTACGTGTCTCGCACGCAGTCTTCTGTTTCTGTTCACCAGATAAAGGTGACATGGCCACCATTCGGCGCTCAGCTGATGTACCCAGGTTTAAATAATAACGCTGATAAATAAACTAAATTTTCAAATAAATAACATTAATATCATTTATGTTACAGTAATAAGGCATTACAGTACAGTAGTGAAGCCAGAATGCCTATATGCAAGTGAATGTCTAGCATTGAATTATAATTTAGACAAACAAGAAATATTGGAAAGACGAATTATTAGCAAAATATTAGAACCACGAAAAACTACAGAAGGTAGGAAATTAAGAAGTAATGGTGAAATATATCAAAGTATAGAAAATATAACAGAAACAATGAGAAAAAGAAGACTATTATTTTTTGGACATTTAGGCCTATATAGAATGGACGACAATAGGTTAACAAAACAGATCTTCAGACATTTGTGGGGGAAAAGTCAACATTAAGTTGGATTAAATAAGTTAAAATGGATTTAGGGAAAATAATATAAACACAGAAGTAATTGAAAGAAACGTTTTTTGGGCAAAAGTGTTAAAAATGAAAGGAGTCCAGGGTAGGAGAGAGAAAAACGCAGGTTCAAAGTGGACTTAAGACAGGAAGAAGAGACACAGTGAAAAGATGAAAGAATATTGGAGAAAAAGAAAAGAACAAAGAATAAACAATTGAAATTGGCATGTGGTCCTTAGATAGCCGAATCAAAAAAAATATTACTATCAACTATAGAATCAAGTATCAGAATCTAAAACCAAAATATGTGAAACCATTGTTATACAATGGTTGTGAACTCATTACTCACGGTCAGAAGTTTGTACTACTAGTAAACGCACAAGAACAAAACTAATGACTGCAGAGATGGACTTTGGACTTTTAGAGAGGTTCGGCAAGAGTATCCAGACGTGAGAAAGTTATAAATGAAGTCATTAAGGTCAGAATGAATATGATAAATTCAATTGTCAATTTTATCCAAGCAAAGAAATTACAATGGAGACACGAAAAAAATGGCACATGAAAGATTGCCAAGGAGAGTTATAGAATGGACCCCACCAGGAAGAAGGAAAGGAGGAAGACGTCCTATCACCTGGATAGAAGAAATTCAGACTATATTGAGGGAACGAGAAATTGAAGAAAATCTTTGGATGGACAAGCAGCAGTGGAAGATGAGAATTCAATCACTTCTGTAATCTTTGGTTCCGGAAAATGTGTAAACATTGTACAGCCCGAATAATTGAAATAGAATCAAGTATTTTATTAAGTAATATTTATTATAGAAACGATCTGCATGTTTCAAGAAAACGAGTAATTTATCGTCTAATTCTTTCCGTTGAGAATACAACGGCGTGAAACGTGGCGTCTTACCCCGTTATCCTGGCACACATCTAATTGTATAATTTTTAGCAAGCATCAAAGCAAATAACAGAATATTAACGTTAATGTACCCTACAAAAAAATAATCTCGTTGTTACTAATAAAATACATAAAATACAGAAAAATGCACTGGCTGTTACAAAAACAAAACTCGCAACTAACAGTTGGAAAAAAACTGCTGTTGTACAAACAAGTTCTGAAGCCTGTGTGGATTTACGAAATTCAGCTTACTAAGAAAACAAGCTTAGAAAAGATACAAACCTTTCAGAACCAAGTACACAGAAGCATAGTGAATGCCCTTTGGTATATAAGGAATGACAACCTAGATAGAGATCTCAATGTAGAATATATGAGCGAAATAATAACAAAATATGCAGACAAACATGATCAGAGGATTCAGATCCATGATAACCCAATAATACGACATGTGGTGGAAGAAGCTTCACTCTTCCTGAGGCGACTCAAAAGACAGAAGCTACATGATCTGTTATCGCAATAGAAGCAATTAATATGTACAGGTCCATAAAACACTACGTGAGAGAAAGACAGAATAATCTTGGGATTAGCCACTGAGCTTCACCCCATCACCCGTGAAGGAAACATGAAGGAGAAGCTGCCTCAATGGATGAGCTTCCTCAATTGTAGCATTAAGGGATGTGTTTTTAGTGGGTTAAGTCCCACACTACTAGGAACTACGGGGTTCGTAGTGTCTATAGAGATCTTCACCTACACTCGTAAAAAAAAAGTTTTTTCTATACTCAAAAGTTTAAACAAACAATAATACTAATTTTATTTGTTTCTATAGTACTTTCTTCATGTTATTTGAATTAGCAGTCTCTGTAATTCCACCTTTGTCGTGTTTACTTGCTGAACTGCTACTTGTCATGTTCCGGGCGTGCTGGGTGGTTATAAAACAAGATTATAGTTACAAGGACGAAAATAGTAAATATATTGTTTGCAAATATTTTAGAATTTAATGTCTTATTTTTTTTCCACTTCATTAAGAACTTCTTCCGGGGCCACTGAAACGTGTTTACATGTTCATCTTGTTATCTGAATTAGCAGTCTCTGTAATTCCACCTTTGTCGTGTTTACTTGCTGAACTGCTATTTGTCATGTTCTGGACGAGGCCTCGTTCAGTGGCTCCACCGGATGAGGGTCATGGTTTAGGACTTGATAATGGTAGAGACACTGGAAGGCCTTGTCCTGGACATGACAAGTAGCAGTTCAGCAAGTAAACGCGACAAAGTTGGTATAATATTTTCTACGCTACGCAAAACAAACAACAACAAAAAACAGTAGTTATCTGTATTTAATACGACAGGTTCACGAACTAACATTGCAAAATAACGACAAAAAGTAATAAGTTTCGATATATATAAAGCACTAATAACTTATGTATGTAAGTAATAAAAAAATAAAATATCAGTGATGTCAAATAAGATGTTTTACACACTTTATGAATATGTGATGAAGTCAGTAAATCATTTATCATACAAAAACTCCAAATTAAGATTATTTAAACTTATTTTAATATTGTTTATATTGAAATGTAAAGAATTCAGATAATTCATTACACAAAAATAAAACAAATGTAATTAAAACATATCCAAAGGATGAAACAAGTTAAACTTTATTAGTACTTAGATGCCGTATACGTAGGAATGTACGTAAATATTACATTTTGGAAATTCGTTTTCGCAAACACTCTCTTGAAGGTACTGTAGTTCTGAACTACACATAGAAACGTAATAAATTAGGAATTTGCCAGTCATGAGTGTCAATGAATAAGTAATAGTAGCAGTGGTGTAACCAGTGGGGGGGATGAGGCTAGATTAAAGAGGGGATGAGACTACCTTCTGAGGGAGGGATGAGACTAGAATTGGAATGCCCCCCCCCATTTTCTTAGGATATATGAGGTTTTTAAGAGTCTTCTCATAAAGTTCTTCTTCTTCTTCTTCACTTCAAGGATTAGGTTTGCAGCATGTTTCGTCTTTACAGCCACCGTTTTCTTGGTCTGCCTCTATCTTGTTCTCCTAGAGGCTTGTACTGGGGAATATTTTTTGTATTCTCGAGTCACCCATTCTATTTATGTGTTGTATCCAGTTCTATTTATTTTGTTTAATTTTATCGTTTATCGAGTATACATTAAGCTCTTGCCATAACTCTGCATTTCTTATGCAGAAAAGACTTAGGGTTCACCCTTTAACTCTCCTTAAGAGTTTCACTTCATCAGCTTGAGTTCGTTTTCTCTAATTTAGGAGAACATCCACGATTCACTCCCGTACATCAATACTGGTGCCGCCATTACTTTATAAAATTCAATTCTGTATCTTTTCGTACTTTCTTTCCCAGAGCTTATGAATTGTGCCACACATCCTCTGGTATCTGTTTATTTTATTATCCATATCGTTTTCATATTCTTAGCTTACGTCGCACCCTAGATAGCTGTAGTGGGATATTTGCCAACAAATTTTATTGTCTATTACCATTTTGGAGCGTACTGGGAATTTTCCTTTAAATGCAATTATTTTAGTCTTTGTCGTAGAAATGTTTAAATTATATTCATTACAAATTCATTACTGAATTGATGCACTGCGTTTTGTAATCCATTTTTGTTTTCTTGTACGATAACTTGATCGTCAGCAAACAGCAGAGTGTTAGTGGAGGAATTATGGGGCAGTAAGTAGATTCGAGGACCAGTTCGTTTTTTCCATTGTCTTACAACATCGTCAATGAAGGCATGTTATGTAAAACATAACATTTCTAACCTATCTTAATATAAATAAAAGTCATTGTATCTATGTATGTATGTATGTTCCACATCTCCTCCTAAACCACTGGACCGATTTCAACCAAACTTGGCACAAATATTTTACGCAATGGGAGAACCAACATAGGACAGGTGTTTTTTCGATATGATCCTTTGGGGGGTCTTTTGGGGGTTCCTTTGGGGTCTTAAAAAACTATTAGATCTGGTTACCATGACAACCCAATAGAATACATTCTGGTTGCCGTAGCATCGGTGGAAGCCTCCCGCGTAGGGAATAGCGCGGGAGTCGTCCGACGGGCCTTCCCCGGAGTCCGTCCATGGAACCCGGGGAGTCTTAGGTCGGATCTCGCGAAAAACGGCCGGGCCAGAGTCCCAGCACCTCGCCTGGCATGTCGACGGCTTTTCCGGGCTTCGGACAACCTTCCGTACCCCGGGGAGGTCTCTGACCAAGTCCTAACGCGGGAGTTCGACCGGCCTAGATGCCGGAAAAAGCAGGCGGTGTCCCGGCATAGGTGGAAGCCTCCCGCGTAGGGAATAGCGCGGGAGTCGTCCGACGGGCCTTCCCCGGAGTCCGTCCACGGAACCCGGGGAGTCTTAGTTCGGATCCCGCGAAAGACGGCCGGGCCAGAGTCCACGGTTCTTATAAATAAAGATATTGGTTATTATATCGAAGGTGTTGTATGCATCTTAAGAAACTTCTTAATAGTGCGTGAATTCAGATTTGTTTCAGTTTGGATTTACAAGTGGATAAGTTAAGATCGAAGTAAGTTATAAGCGAGTATAAAAAACAACGTTTTGATAGCGAATGTATTCAGATCGTAGTTTTCAGTCAATATAAATGCGCTTGCTTCAGTCTGAATTTAAAAATTGATAAGCTGAAATCTATAGAGGTATTGTATTGTTAGAATAAGTTTAGGAGACACTAATTTAACAAATACCTAATTTCAACATTAACACAACGAATTATACAACGACAGTTAAATACGCAGCGCGTGCAAATACTGTAGTCATTTTATTGAAAACTAATTTAGCTATTCGCCCTCTCCCAGGATTAGAAATCGAGCAGGAGCATCACGCGCAACAGAATTCTTCTCCAGATATAAGAATAAAGTTTATGACATGTTCTTAAACAGGTGCGCTACAGAGTAGGCCTATTCCTCCAGTGAGAATGCGAACGTAACAATATAAGGAAGATTATACAATATAGAAGTAATATAACGTTAGAACAAGAATAGGTGCCTACGAGCCTATGAATAAATTATAAACCCGAGCAACGCTGGGTAAATCAGCTAGTGTTAAATAAAATAGGTTACAAACTGCATCCTTGTCTAATGCGCTTATCGAAGTATTGTGTGATGTGTTACTGCGTTATACCTGTAATTAGTGTGGAACTCTACTATTTGACATTATTACTGCGTGTGGACAAAGTTAAGTTGAATTACTTTACGAGTTGATTACGAATTGTTATTTGTGATTAATTAAAGCTGGTTATTAGTGACTTCATTGGTGTCTGTATTTTGTTTTCCACTGTACCATACGACGATCTGTTTGGTCGTCGTAACAGTATCAATAACCGCTGAGCTTCTGTCATCGATTTCAAAGGAAACCTTAAAGATAATCTTCACTGATATAAGGTTCGTACTAACGGCATGGTTAATACAGGTTTTGTTTAAAACAGTACTTAGACTACAATACTTACAATAAAGTGGCTGCAGCAAGATGTCAACAATAGGCGCCTTACCTGTAACACAAAAACAAAGAATTTTTTTTTTTAATGCAATTTTACAATCTACTCATTTCACAGAGTAATAAGTAAAAGTGATGTACAAGTCGTCACTTGAGGTGGGAACCATTCAGCGGTGATTACCACGTTCACCGGGTCAGGTCATCTGGCCACTGTCTCTTCAGCCTTCTTACATCCAGTGATGGATTGAGGAGCTCGTTGATCAGGTTATTGCTCTGTCCTATGTTGCGGTTCCTGTACTTAGCGGCGTGCATCTTGATGACATCAGAAATGTATGGAATGTTAAGGTTTTTGTGAAGAGTATGATTAGAGATGAACCAGGGAGCATTCGTTATGCAGCGCAAGATTTTTGACTGAACTGTCTGCAGAATCTTTGTGTTGGAAGGTTTAGAGCAGCCCCACAATTCTATACCGTAAGTCCAGATTGGTCTGAGCACAGCTTTATATATGATGACTTTGTTTGCGAGAGATAGTTGAGATTTTCTACCTATGAGCCAGCACATTTGCCTAGCTTTTAAGTTGAGTTGTTGTTTCTTAGCCTGAATGTGGGCTTTCCATGTTAATTTGTCGTCAAAATGCAGCCCCAGGTTATTTAACTTCTGATTTTATAGGTATGGGGGCATCGTTTATGGTGACTTGTGGACAAGAGCTACGTTTCATGATGAAGGTTAATTGAGTGGATTTTTCAGAATTAACTCGGATCCTCCACCGCTGGAACCAATCTTGCAGGAGGTGAAGATGGCGTTGCAGTTTCTTAGAGGCTAGTTCCTGGTTGGAATCTACTGCGAGGATCGTGATTCCCCACAGCGGTATCATCAGCGAAGGTGGGGGTGGTAGTGTAGTCTGTCACAGGTAGGTCAGCAGTAAATATAAGATATAAGTACGGCCCCAGAACGCTGCCTTGAGGCACTCCCGACTTTATAGGAGAGATTACTGACACAGTGTCTTCGATTTTGATTTGGAAGTGTCTGTCTTGCACATATGATTTCAACAGTAAATATAGTTGATCAGGAAGTTGTTTCTTCAGCTTGTACAGAAGGCCCTCATGCCAGACTTTATCAAAAGCCTGCTGAATGTCCAGGAAGACAGCTGCACACATCATCTTCAATTCCAGACTACCCCTAATTTTGTTCACTATTCTATGGCATTGCTGCACTGTAGAATGTTTTTCTCTTAACCCAAATTGGTGTTCAGGGATCAGGTACCTTGAGGGCACTATTTGTTTTACTCTGGTCAGGAGAAGTCGTTCAAATATTTTTGACAATAGTGGAAGAAGGCTTATTGGCCTGTAAGATGTAGGGTCAGTTGGAGGTTTGCCTGATTTTGCGACCATGATAATTTGGGCAAATTTCCATTGGATTGGAAAGTAGCACAGTCTGAGCATACTGTTGTAAATAGTTGTAAGTATTACTAACGCTTTCTTGGGAAGATGTTTCAGAACTTCTCCAACTATTAAGTCATAACCGGGGGCTTTATGTGTCTTGAAAAGTTTTATCTCCCTGAGAACTTCAGAGATGCAAACGCTTTGATTGGAGGAGACAATTGGCAGGGAGCATCAAGGTAAGTTAAAATTTTTAAGTCAACAATTGCTGATGAGGTTGGGGTGAAAACCTGGGAAAGGTGATCTGCGAACACATTCACCTTATCTTCATTTGCTCGAGCCCAACTGCCGTCAGGTTTACGAATGGGGGATACTGGGATTACCGGTCGTTTGAACATGTTACGTAGTGTTCAAACGATGCGTTTCGGGCCTCTTGCATAGCTGCGCCAATTCTATGGGTGAGCCTATTAAGAATTGTTTTATACTGGGGGTTTCTCGTTCGTTGCCACTTACCGCGAGCTTGTCGTTTTTCTTGAATAAGTTGTTTGATGTGCAGAGGTATATTATGATAATCAGGTAAAACGTTTCTTCTTTCTGGTGTTGCTTGCCATGCCGCATCCTGTAGTAGTTTAGTATAAAGTATTGAACGGCTACTTCAATGTCTCTGGAATCCGTAATGCGAAAGTTAGAGTTGATATTCTCATTGATAATGTGTTCAAATAAATCCCAGTTAGTCTGTTTAGTGCATAAAACAGAAGGAGGTTTCCTCCAGATTACATTAGTGCTTAATGTAATTATAATGGTGCTATGATCAGAGCTTAAGTCGAGATTTGGTTCGATTCTGGTATATAAGTGCGAGATTCCTTTTGTTAATGCAAAATCAAGAAGATCTGGAATTTTATTTAAGTCTGTGGGCCAATACGTAGGTTCTCCTGTTGATAAGTAGCTGAGATGAAGATGGTGTATAGCTTCCAGTAGATTTCGACCCTTTGGTGTGTCAAGCAAAGCCTTGAGCCCCAGGCAGTATGCTTTGCATTCCAGTCCCCCGCTACAAGAAAGTGTGGTCCCAGAGTGGCGAAAAACTCTAGACGACATATTCGTCTGTTGATATGGAATGGCGTGGTGGGCTGTATGTAGCTGCTAAAGTCATGGAAGAGCGAGAAACTAATGATTGCACTTTGGATTTTTGCAGTGACATGTGGCTCCATTACATAATGATGAAGAGTGTTTCGTATGATGACAGCTGAACCTGCGTGAGCTGAACCGTCAGGGTGGTTAGCATAGAATATGTTATAATAAGCTATTTTGATGACTGTTCGATCCGTTGAGTGGGTTTCTGAAATTAGGAGGATGTCAATTTTATTGATATTCAGGAATAGGATAATTTCTTGTATGTGGCTGGAAAGCCCATTCGAATTCCAGACAGCTATTCTTAGTGCCGTGGTCATTGCTGAGGTATTCTATTTATGACTGTAGATAACATCTTGAGGATAATGCTATTTTGATTAATGAGTTGAGCGAACATGCCTTATTAACGAGTATAGATCAATAAAAATTTGCAGATATATACATGAGTCATCAACATAATCTTCTTCTTCTTCTTCTTCTTCTTCTTCTTCTTCTTCTTCTTCTTCTTCTTCTTCTTCTTCTTCTTGTAGGAAATTTATCAAGTCGTTGAATATTCTTTTGATATAATGCCATCAGCTGCTTAGAAGCAGCTTTGTCACGCCATCGCATCTTTGTCTGCTAAATCTTTTTGTGCTTCTTGTATCTTGCAATCTTTGATAATCTGATCTAACCCGGTTTCTGTGGCAATGCCATACCCGTCTGTTCGATGTCCGTTCTGTTATGTATGTTACTATAAAACTGTGTCTTGTTTTCGCATTTCCTATTGCTACGTTGAGATAAAAGACAATTATATAACGCTCTCAGTGGCGTGGGACGGGTATATAACGTCTGTTGCCGATTGAGATACGCCTATAAAACTTAACCTAAAAATTAATTTGAATTTTTCTAGTACCAATTGTTTTTCATAAGGCCTAAATATTCTTTTTAGAGCCAAAATATTATATAGAGTATTTAATATCATTCGCTCCCAGAAGAAGAGGATCCCGGTTCAACGGTATCTGACTCTCATTATACTTACACAGAGTAAACCAGAACACAAATAATCGAATTAAAAATAATAAAGACAAACAGAGAAACACATAACTAAACGAACAAAATATATTTAGGTAGGTAGTAACTCATGCACGTTGGTTCCGAAACGAACATAACTGGTAACTGAGCGTTTTGCCGGTTTATACAGCGGCAACACATTGGGTGGACGAATGTGACCCCTTCCACAGTTTGTACAGTGACAACTACTACGAGGTCAATGATATACGCAGTAAAACCCTGTTGATGTCGGAGCCGGCAACACAAGACGGTGCAAGTGCCCAGCAGTTCGAAAGCAATGCTACGCTTTTCTTCAAGTTTCCCTATTAATATTGTTCGGATTTCAAATTATCTAATGACTAAAGTATTTATTCTGTGATATAATTAATATTATTTTCTCTTATTTCCAGTACTGTTGCCGCCGGCAACAGCGGTTACACGAACGCCACGCTACTGTACGCTCTAGGTAATTCGAGATGCCTTTTGACACGTTTCTCGACTAGTCCACTGCTTTCGGTCGGCGCAGTGTGTCAAGGTCGTGCACTGACCTAGATTCCAGCCAATTCCAGAAAGCTTGTTATTTACGCAACTCTCTCGACTCGTCGTGTCGGCTGGAAAGTGACAGATTTTCTGGGAATGTTGGTTGGACACGAGACAGACTTATTTAAGAACAGTCATCATCATCATCATCTTCTTCTTCTTCTTCTTCTTCTTCTTCTTCTTCTTCTTCTTCTTCTTCTTCTTCTTCTTCTTCTTCTTCTCCTTCTCCTTCTCCTTCTCCTTCTCCTTCTCCTTCTCCTTCTCCTTCTCCTTCTCCTTCTTCTTCTTCAAGGATTAAACCAAGGATGATTTGTTCCGGTCTCAAACAGACAAAGATTAGAGCTGGTCACTCCAGCGCTTCCTCTGACGTCCCACACTTCTCCGTCACCTCGGCTTATAGTATCATAGTTGTTTGGGGATGCGGCAGTCATCCATTCGGCAAAGATGTTCCCACCAATTCAGCCGATACTGGGCGATCCTGTCGAGTATACTCATAATATTCAGTTCCTGCCATATGTATGTGTTTCTTCTATGATCATAGAGAGTATACCCTGCCACGTGGCTGAGAAATCTCATTTCAGCCGCACGGATGCGACTGGCCTGACCTTTCGTTAAAGTCCAATTCCTGACCCATAAAGAAGTGTGGGAAGAGCCATCACCTTGTAGAATTTTAGACGTGTTTATTTACTTGCTGACTTAAGGGTGCATTGAGAACAGTCAAATCTGAAACTAATATTTGTGATAACTGTAAACTGAAGTGATTTTAACAAACTCTTATATAGTTTTGTTTGATAAATCAAGTAATGTATTTAGTATTGTAAATTGATTTATGTAATTTGAATATCAATCAATTGATTTGTATTGTAAATGTATGAAATATGTGCAACGGAGCATGAAGAAATAAAGTTATTCACGAAAAACAGAAACACAAACTCTCTCCCCCACTCTCTCTCTCGCTCTCTCTCTCTCTCTCTCTCTCTCTCTCTCTCTCTCATGACGCCGTACAAATTCGTTGTCAGCTGATAAGTTGGTAGTAATTGCTGCTTGTCCTAACGTAACCAATTCTAAACACGGACTATTTGTAAACAGAGAATATTGATAACCAAATTGAAATTAAGCGTCATTTTCCCCGAACTCAATACATACAGCATACCGCTCATTTTTCTGTACTGCGGACTATCGTTTAGGAATGTCTGAAATGCATTCATCATCACTATTCCTGTATGGTCAGACATAACTGTGGCAACATTGCGTACAATCGACATCACTATGACAAATATTTGAAATACCACAACTTTGATGACGTAGAAAAATTATTGACAAATATTAAAAACGTAGCTATTAAAAACACATAAAGGCTGCAGTTCATAATTAGTATGCTCCATGAGGTGAAGAATTTCAATTGCGCTGTAATTTAACAAGTATAGATCACAAAATTATACAATAAACCTTAGACTTTCGAAACGTTCGAATTTGAATTACAATTCCTTATAGTCTGATAGCCTGCTTACTTCTCACGATTTTTTTCAAAAGTTTGATCTCTTTGTTGGGCTCAAGGGTTTCCAGTATTTTGAAATTTCCAAAACTTAACACTACATTAAGATGTTAGTTAAAATGCTCTTTTGCGGGCGCCTTTGCTGATTTCTAACCGTTGTTTCTGTCTAATTAAAGTTTTCAATTAGCGACTTCATTGCTGTTAGTTATCCTGTGTCCACAGTACAACACGTCGATCCGTGAGACCGTCCTAACAATTTAAGTATTTTATTTATTCATTTGAGTTTAGAAAGTATACGACAAGGCTTTTTTACAGCTTGACTGTCGCGGACTCACGCGCAAACAACGAATTTCACTACATAGTGATAGTGATGCATTGGAGAAGAAAGGAAGGTAAGAGAAAGGGATAGGAACGAGGAGAAAGGGTTGGATAGAGAGATAGAGAGAGAGAGAGAGAGAGAGAGAGAGAGAGAGAGAGAGAGAGAGAGAGAGAGAGAGAGAGAGAGAGAGGTAAGAGGTATTGGTGTAACGAGGACCTACCCACGAGAACGTCGATATGCGTCAGCTTATGAATGAAGCCTCAACTCTCAGCGGAATTTGCGTTGAGTCCCTAATAACTTGGGCTTACTTACGCCGTAGTCTGGCGCCAACTTTGTAAAAACCTTCGTCTAACTTAGGTACTCGCCGTCTGCCGCATTTTTTACGCTGTCATTTTTTTCTTAAAGTAACTTTTCCCTTAACAGACGAATACTAACCGTGATATTCATTTATATAAATATTATGTTATGTTTTTTATATATATTAAAAGAAATATTAAATTATTGGAAATATTGACTATATACTGTAGTTTGTAATATGAAATGAAAATTTAAGTAATTAATTAATTTCACAAAATATCTTCTTCTGATAGTTCCTATCCGTTTCGGATGTTGGATAATCATACAGACTATTTTAACTTAGCCATGATGATATTACTAGAGTAATATCTAGTAATATTTAATGTAGTAGTTTTTAATGTGGTTTTTAATGTAGTAACCACTTTAATGTAGTGGTTTCTCGTTGCCTTCTACATCCCAATGTCGTTGAAAAGTAACTAGTTCATCAGCCTTCGGGGCCAATTTCTCAGCCCCAGGACAATGAGGTGCCCTACCGCTTGCCAGTCGCAGAATATGACAAATGGAAATTTGATAGTTTTGGGTGGAGAAGTTTGCGCTCACGTAGGAACGCATACTCGAAACTTAGTGACAAGTGACGGCAGTGTCTCTGTGAGCCCGTGTGCGTTTAGGTGAATCCTGATTTCAGGAGAAAACGTTTGAGCACAATGCAGATTATAGATACCCATTTTCTAAGTAGCCTCAAGGGGCGGTCTATAGTAATACACCATAGACTGTGCGCCAGACAAAACGGTAGGATTTGGATACTCACTTTTCCCATGAATTCGTGTAGAATAAACTAGGTTAAAATATATGAATTGGTAACAATGCTCCTAATAATGTCAAACTGTCTAACTGAAGTTATAAACAACCGGCACATGTCGATCAAGCGTAGAGGCATCATGTGTTATAACACCTGAGGATGTTGTAACAATGCTCCTAATAATGTCAAACTGTCTAACTGAAGTTATAAACAACCGGCACATGTCGATCAAGCGTAGAGGCATCATGTGTTATAACACCCGAGGATGTTGTAACAATACTCCTAATAATGTCAAACTGTCTAACTGAAGTTATAAACAACCGGCACATGTCGATCAAGCGTAGAGGCATCATGTGTTATAACACCCGAGGATGTTTGAACAATGCTCCTAATAATGTCAAACTGTCTAACTGAAGTTATAAACAACCGGCACATGTCGATCAAGCGTAGAGGCATCATGTGTTATAGCACCTGAGGATGTTGTAACAATGCTCCTAATAATGTCAAACTGTCTAACTGAAGTTATAAACAACCGGCACATGTCGATCAAGCGTAGAGGCATCATGTGTTATAACACCCGAGGATGTTGTAACAATGCTCCTAATAATGTCAAACTGTCTAACTGAAGTTATAAACAACCGGCACATGTCGATCAAGCGTAGAGGCATCATGTGTTATAACACCTGAGGATGTTGTAACAATGCTCCTAATAATGTCAAACTGTCTAACTGAAGTTATAAACAACCGGCACATGTCGATCAAGCGTAGAGGCATCATGTGTTATAACACCCGAGGATGTTGTAACAATGCTCCTAATAATGTCAAACTGTCTAACTGAAGTTATAAACAACCGGCACATGTCGATCAAGCGTAGAGGCATCATGTGTTATAACACCCGAGGATGTTGTAACAATGCTCCTAATAATGTCAAACTGTCTAACTGAAGTTATAAACAACCGGCACATGTCGATCAAGCGTAGAGGCATCATGTGTTATAACACCCGAGGATGTTGTAACAATGCTCCTAATAATGTCAAACTGTCTAACTGAAGTTATAAACAACCGGCACATGTCGATCAAGCGTAGAGGCATCATGTGTTATAACACCCGAGGATGTTGTAACAATGCTCCTAATAATGTCAAACTGTCTAACTGAAGTTATAAACAACCGGCACATGTCGATCAAGCGTAGAGGCATCATGTGTTATAACACCCGAGGATGTTGTAACAATGCTCCTAATAATGTCAAACTGTCTAACTGAAGTTATAAACAACCGGCACATGTCGATCAAGCGTAGAGGCATCATGTGTTATAACACCCGAGGATGTTGTAACAATGCTCCTAATAATGTCAAACTGTCTAACTGAAGTTATAAACAACCGGCACATGTCGATCAAGCGTAGAGGCATCATGTGTTATAACACCCGAGGATGTTGTAACAATGCTCCTAATAATGTCAAACTGTCTAACTGAAGTTATAAACAACCGGCACATGTCGATCAAGCGTAGAGGCATCATGTGTTATAACACCCGAGGATGTTGTAACAATTCAGCGGAAACAAAGGAAATCCGCAACATCTAAGTGCGACAGCAATATATGGGACATAAACATGGTCACTCACTGCACACATTGAGAACAACGCAAAGTGTAATGGAAATAGGTTAGGTGTCCTTTAATGAGGCAAACGGAATGAGTCAATTACTAATTTATCAAAGGTTACAGATGTTGTAGACGGATTAACACATTTAAAATGGAAATATGCTGGTCGTTTTGACAGAATTTAAGATAGTTATAACACATGTTGTATTCATGCCAAACCAGGTCCTTAAATTTCTCAGCCATATATTCGGTCGCCCAACTCCTCTCTTTCCAAGTACTTTTCCCTGCAGTATGGACTGCAATAAGTAAAATCTCTGTTCATTTCTCATGAGAGGGCCCAGATACTGAAGCTTTCTTATCTTCACTGTGTTAATGACTTGTGCCGTGGCTAGCCGAGTCACGGCATGGTATAATTTAGTAGAGAATTGTTTCGGGCAGATTTTGAATTTGAAGTGCCGCCGCGTTAGTCTACGCGCCCTTGATCGCGTTGCCTGTGGCCTTCGAAGCTATGTTTCACTGTAAGCCGGCGGTAGCGACCTTGAGCGCGACGATATTTAGCCAGGCCGTACATTGCCGCTGTGACGAATTAATTCGACCGGCCGTTTTGGTCAGCTGACCCCTGTAAGTGTACACTCTTCAACGTGGTGTTTACCAAGCCGAGTTCGGCTGAAGAAACTTGTTCTCACTCTCATTTCGTTAAAAGCCACTCCAAGAGGTTCATCGGCGGTCCAGGGGAGGTGCTTTGTCTATATGTAACACACTATTCACTATGGGCGAGTAGATTATAAACCAGTTTCAGGGTCCTTGCCTTAGACAAGAGAAGGGGTTTCGAACATGGTGACAAAACCATCTGTCACCATGGGCAGAGTGAGCTAGGAATATGCCACTCCCCGACACCGTCAGGTGAATCAACATGCATCCAAGATATCGAAGCATCGCTGACCCCGTAGAGCACGTAGACTTCCAGGTCCCCGACACACACGCCACACATTTCAACCAGAGTAACCAGAGTTCTTCGCAATGCTATGTCAGTCATTAAAACAGGTGGGAACATTCCATTTACTAACTCAGTGAGCAGCAGTGCACAGATGTTTTTGATTTAAATGAAACTCTAAATTCTTGTAAAGACATTGCCGTAAAGATTTCTGAAGTATAGTGTTTGATTCCGTAACAGTTTAATTAACTTTCAAAATTGAAATTGTAGTAAGAGAACAGGATGTGATCTGTTGAAGCCTGCTATTAACCCTTTCAAATAATTTAATTGTGATAATCAACTGAAACCCAATGCTGGAAAGTCATTAGAAATTTTGTACTGTTTTAAAATGAATTCAGAATGTGAAGTAAGATGAAAATTACAACTTATCAGTAATATATTAATTGTTTAAAGGCTGCATTGAAAACTTCATGTTATTGATTATTACTTATTGCTGTAATTTTTATTCTGCTTAAACTTATAAAGGATCCATTCTTTAGTACTTGAGTAATCTATTGCTGACTGCAACCGCTAATGATCATTCATACAGTGTACATATGGCTCTATATATACATATACATTACCGCTAATATAAAACTATAGCTATGAGCAGTAATTTGTTTTTAGAACCATATCTGTGATTATACCTTATATTTTTGAACTATATGATTAACTGCTAAAGGATCCACCTGTCATGTGCTCAATGAATTCTTGTTTAAATAACATTATTATTATTATTAACGCATATTCTGTGTATATATGTATATGTGAAGATATTTAAAACAAAAGGAAAATTAAGAGCTGGTTTTGAATTTTGAATATTATTCTATACTCAGATGGTATTAAGCTGTATAATATTGATATGAGGAAATTCAATAAAAGTTGTTATTGTTAAACAAGCGTTTTTAATTGCAAGTCCTGTCACAATGGGCTCCAGCCGTTTTTGCTTCCTCTAGGCCGGTGGTCTAGTTTTAATTGCAAGTCCTGTCACAATGGGCTCCAGCCTTTTTTGCTTCCTCTAGGTCGGTGGTCTAGTTTTAATTGCAAGTCCTGTCACAATGTGCTCCAGCCGTTCTTGCTTCCTCTAGGCCGGTGGTCTAGTTTTAAATGTTTTACTTAACGGCCGTAGTCGTTACAAACTTCCCTTTCTTTCTTCATCTTTCTGAGAACTTCAACATAAGTTATATGTGCTATGTCTTATGTGTCCGTGAAATGGTCAGTATTTTACGGTAAAGCCAAATTTAGAAAGATTTCAATTTTTTACTTGTTGCTTCAGTCGCAGTCCACGATTCTACACCGTAGTAGAGGTCCGAGAATACGTAGCAGCGTAAAAGTCTCATCTTTTTGTTTATTGTTAAATCGTGACTTTTGGCATGAATACAACTGATTTATTCCGTACAGAAGTACAGAAAGTTAAAATAATCTGTATGATATCCAACATCCGAAACGGATAGGAACTATCAGAAGAATAACACACGTGAATGATGCTATACGTGATTTAACAGCTTAGACGGGAAACTCGCGGATTTTATTATAATCAACTCGTCAAGTTGACCAGAATGGGAAACGCTGTCGACGAAGGTCGGCTTTAGAAATGACAAATGTTTTAGTTATTCCGGAAGGAATTTTGTGTTTGTCTTCTGAACCGACTTTATATATATTAAACGAGTTTGTCCGTTTATCGCTCAACAACCTCAGTGGAATTCAAGCTGGAAAAGTTTATTCGTTTTCCAAAGCGAAACGGGTTGGTTGTCGAAATGATAAATGTTGTGTTGTAAAGAATGCAACGCAGAATCATCAACAAAAATTCTACACGAGAAAAGAAGCTCAACGTTGTGCAACGTTTCAACGCATAGCTATTTTTCTTTCTTTTAAAACGTTAGTGTCATCATTATCATCATCATCATCATCATCATCATCATCATCATCATCATCATCATCATCATCATCATCATCATCATCATCATCACAACACGACATAGGCAAGGTGCTGTGAGATTTTAACTACTTGGTAAGCGTAGTAAATAACGTTGAGACTGGGTTAAAAGATGTCTACCATTCGACTGTATACTCTGCGCTAGCTTGTCATCTGTATCAGTTAGTCACTGCAAAAGTTACTGAACAGTACGTTATTCCTACAGGTCAGGAATATGTAATCTACTGTTTACAGCAGCTTATGACGCGGTTACATAAACTGTCGTCTGCTACGAGGCAACATTCACTGTACACACAAACAGTAACTTTAATTTCTCGTGAAAATGCGGCCAAATTTGCAATGACCAGATGTAATTGCCCAGATTAAACAGCTACTTTATAAACAAGTGCTATGAAAACGTGTAATTTAATATATATTAAATCGTGTTCCTTAATATTTAATTTGTTGAGAATGGGCTAATCTCCATTATCAATTTACATCTCATAAATAATCACAAGGTGTAGGATGAGCGTCCTATGGCGCACTCATCTAAAAACTAATGACTTTGTTCTTGTGATCCTCGTCAATTAACACATTGCACCAAGTCAAATGGCTTCATACTGTTTAGGCTACGCAAAAGCTGCAGCGTCTCGACAACATTTTGTTGTTTATGCAGACATCACTGAAGCAATATTCAAATCACTGTGGGCGTCTCCATTTTTTATGGGATAATAACAATATATAATACATGCCATAACTTGCATGTAATTGGATAATTTTTCTATTACTTATCTTCGTAGTAAGCTAACAAAATTTAGGCGCATCTGTGGAACGATTTATAGGTACCTAAAAAATAAAACACGGAAGGATACCCGAATGAAATTTTATAAAACTGTGGCTGTCCCCACATTACTGTACGCTAGTGAAACATGAACTCTTGGTAAAAGGGACGTGCAGAGGATTCAGGCAGCCGAAATGAAATTTCTAAGAAGGACGCAAGGTTGTTCTCTCTTGGATCGGAGAAGGAACGAGGATATTAGATGCGATTTAAACATTGTATCATTGCACCAGAAGATTGAAGACCACAGAAGGAGATGGTGCAAACACTTGAATCGCATGCCTGATATCCGTCTACCTGTAGCTGCCTTGGGTTGTGACTCTACTGGGAAGAAAGATGTTGGTAGACCGAGGAGGAGATGGTTTCCGGAACAGGTCTAAGGGCTAGTCCTTGGACTGGTGATGATGATTATGAATTTTCTCCGTGTTTCCCAGAGTTTTACACCAAATGTTTAGGCAAGTTTAAGGCAACAGATTACTGCGTACAGATAACACAGAATGTCGCCCGAAGAGCCAGTGCATTTTTCTTAATTTCTGGTCAAGTTCTTCGCCTAAAAGCTCTTCTTCCAATCAACGGCTGGCTTGACTCGACCACTCCGTCTCCGACTCGTACCAGGATAACTACGGGAATACTTTTCTTAATCTGGACCACGAGGAAATTGGAGAGGCTTTGGAGATATGGTGCTCGAGGAGGCCCTTAAGATTACCGTGCACACAAATAATGCCTAATGGTGAGATGTTGAACTGAGTGGATGAAAGAAGGACAGTGCAGAAAGGAGTAGCAGTATGGTTGGTCACCCCTACTACTACGCCATTCAAACTGGTTTACCATCCTTATCGAGGGAACGATTGAGGGGTGAGTAGTGAGAGGGGAAGGCCCAGACGTTAGTATATATTCATTATATTGTAGTCTCCGAGTCACGTGTAAAAGTATTTAATTGTAGTATTTGTAAACACTTGGTTACTCACCGTCTTGTGACTTTTTAAAGCTTTCAATAACTACGCGTTTCAACGATAAATCCTCATCATCAGATTTTATAAAAACACCAATCCTTCTGGAGAAGTCGTCAAAAATCAAAAACCTTCACCAAACATCACAGTATGTATGTCATCTAAGAACACATTATTGTAGCACTTCACTCCGCGTCGCGACCTGATGCGCACCACTACACGCGATCGACTACACGGTGCGTGAACTGTAATGTGTGAACGAGCCTTAAGAAGTTTTACCGGCCAGTGAACACATGGCCAGTACTGGCCGCCTCTACTTTCCCGTCTACAAAACTTAGACAGAAGATGATCATTGTATTCTGTTAGTCCCCGCGACAACTTTTTATTTGTAAACAGTTAAATTTACGTAAAAAACGTTTACTGTTATTACAACAGAAATTAATTGTATGAATATGAACGTGTTATAAGAACAGCGGTCAGCAAGACGATGTGAGGTAGCAAGATGACAAAGTGTTGCCAGTCGACTGTGTGCAGCTGATTTATGTTTATACGATTCGGCAGGATTTGTTTATACGAGAACAGAATAGAAAACACTGTGGCTTTACCAGTGACAAATGTTTGCTATTCCAGCAGGCATACTGCTTTTTACATGTATAACACAAACGGGTTAGTTCGTTTATCATCTAAGGACCTTCTTCAGAATTTTCCTCCAACGGTGAAAGTGTCACACAAAATAAACTTGGCCTAGAAGGGTTGATCTAGTAAACGATGGATGTTTGTTAATCGCAATTAAATTCCAAAATCATCACAAATTATAAGATTTCGGACATTATCCATCGTCAGTTAAGATTAATAAACAACGTTTTAACGGCTATAGAATCAGAGCTCGTCTTCAGCCAAACATTAAATTAATACAAAGAAAAATCTATCACTAACAAATAGATATCGTCAAAACTCTAAACCTTAGTTACACAAATATAGTGCTAAAATAATAGTAATAATAATAATAATAATAATAATAATAATAATAATAATAATAATAATAATAATAATAAGAAGAAGAAGAAGAAGAAGAAGAAGAAGAAGAAGAAGAAGAAGAAGAAGAAGAACAACAACAACAACAACAACAACAACAACAACAACAACAACAACAACAACAACAACAACAACAACAACAACAACAACAACAACACAATATTGTTTTATACAGGGGGAAAAATGCTTTATCCACCGTCAGAAGAGGCCTTGCTTCCTCTGGTGCATGGGACTCTTACCCACTAAAAAACCCACCTCTAATTCAAGCCTTCAATAATAATTCTAATAATAATAATAACAACAACCACAACAACAAAAATAAAATTAAAAAAACGTTGGTTGTTTACATTGCAATCACGGGAGAAATCCTTCTTTGATGATGAGTACTTTATTATTATTATTATAGCACTATATTTGTAGCCTATAACTAAGGTTTGGAGTTTTGACGATATCTATTTGTTATTGATAGATTTATCTTTGTATTAATTTGTTGTTCGCCTGAAGACGAGCTCTGATTCTATAGAGGTTGAATCGTCGTGTTTATTAATCTTAACTTACGACAGCTAATGTCCGAAATCTTATAATTTGTAATGAGTATATTGCGGCATCGATTAATAACAATTTTAAGAATCCAAAGTCACCGTTCCACATTAAATGAACTAACCGAACGTAGAGGTTATCAACGATAGAGAAGTCGTGAAACACGGATTGTAGTAGTGGGGGTAGTGGGTATACCTACCAATGTTGTGGGTGTACCTTTCTTCCTACCGGCGTTAATTGAGCTTCTCTTAACGCTGACAATCTCTACTTACAGATTAATTTATTGCGTTTGTTTTCTTTCTCTTGGAAACCGTTAACAAACCGTGGTGATTTGTAACCGTTAATTAAATCACCGCGTTTTGCATGACAAAATCGTTTAAAAGAACATTAAATTGTTTTCTGTTTATTTATCTGTTCTTTGATATGGACCACGTAAAACAACGTGTATACGATTTTTCTTCCTTCTTTCCTTTTTTTCCTGTCCTTCCAGTATTCTTTCATCCTTTTATTGTCATTTTTCACCCGGAACTGGAGAGCAGCTGCACTTGACTGGGACAACTGACGGAGACTGTTAAAGGAGGCCTTGACTCAGTAATGGGTTGTTGCGCCGCCGATGATGATGTTTTATTGCCATTACTTTTCCTTTCCTGTGTCCTGATAAATTTTATTGTTGCTTCTCTTTTGCCTGAAAACCGCCAAATTCTTTAGCCTCTTTCCATGTGACGCGAGAAGGACAGCTGTCATGGCCGGACCGGACCTATAGAACGAATCCTATGACAGCCTGCTGAGGATGGAGATGGCGGAAGACTTGTGTTTGGCGCGGTATGCAGACGATATGGCGGCGCTCGTCGCTGCTCGTACTTTACCTGTTTTACTACGCTATGCTTATAGGTCTCAGACGCAACGTTGCCACGTTTAATATTCCGACCTTCTACTAGAGCCGGCCCACAGTACACCACACCGAACGCTCAAAGCGAACTCTCTTATATTCTGCTACCCGTCCCCACCGTCGATTATAAAAGTCGAAAAGCACTATCGATTTTATGCTTAACAGTATTCAACTGTTGCGCAGAACGAGTAATAAAATATCTGTAATTTATATGGAGGCAGAGACTAGCGATATCAAGGGTGAAGTTTTCCTAGTTTCTGCCACATTTTATTAACTATCAAAACAGTCGTGTATTTTATCGTCTCATCGTAACTCTGTAATGGAAATGTAATTGAATTTTACTGAACTTACTGTTTGTAGTCTTGTTTAAAAGAAAAACGGCAACAAAATTAAGTTGTAAACGGAAAACTAGTAACAACAACAGCGCAATATAAAATAAGACTACTCTGTTGTGACATTAGTTTTTATTTAGATTGAAGTTGCCTTAAGAGAAGTTAAAGTGGAAAACAAGCATACTCAATATATATCGCAAGTTCTAACTACACGTAGACTTTCATATAGTGTAAGGTCTTACTGCGCGCGTTATTATTGAATTAATGTAATTGAAAATTAATCACATTCATAGTGCCTACAAATAAATGTAGGGATTAGATTTTACTGTACATATCCATCTGTAAGACTCATACGGTCACATTATTCAACGCATCAACGTCACTTGTAGTCACCATCGGTACAGCCAAAATTTCCTTCTGGGTGTTCTGGGACAAAGGTTAGACCTTTAAGAGTAACATTAAAAATTTATAAAATAAAAAACTTGTTACTTGCTACTCATTTTCGTATAGTCAAGAAGGTTTAACGCCTTACTACTGCACGGTTAGTCAGATCAAGTTCAAAGATGAGTTACGACAGACTGCCACAGCATCTTCCCAGGGGTTTTTTCTGCCTAGGGAATCGCAGCATCGGAAGACAATGTGAAACGAGAGAGCAGGATCAGAAAATTTTATGACATTTTTAAAATATTCAACATATAAAACTAAATCTTTTGGAGACGTTCGGCAAGAGTATCCAGACGTGATAAAATTAGAAATTAAATCATAAAGGATATAATGAATGTAAAAAATTGAAATATTGATTTTTATCCAAACAAAAAATTACACAGGCATGGTACAGGAATTGCCAAGGAGAGTTATGGAATGGACCCTACCAGGAACAAGGGAAACAGGAAGACCACCTATCACCTGGATAAAAGAAACTCAGACTATATTGAGAGAACTAGCGAAGAATCTCAAGCAGCAGTAGAAGACCAGAATTCAATCACTTCTGTAATCTTTGGTTTCGGAAGATGTGTAAACATTGTACAGCCGGAATAATAATAATAATAAAACTGTTTACAAATGTATTCAAATACGTCGAATCGTTTATACGATATCAAAAAACTGTAGCGTCAAATATGTTTTATAACCTGTCCAAGATCATTTCGATACGTTTTTTAATAATAAACGGAATTACTCACAATTTTTAATTTATTCCCGCACACGCGCACTCATGTACTAGAAATCCACATAGATGGATACAAGCACAAATTCTGAAAAATCTGAGGTGTCTCGTTTTACAACCCAAAATCTAATACAACACTTATCCCTAATTACCAAATACTGCGAAAACTCATTGTTATACCAGCACATACGCATGAAAAAGGAATTTACAATATTTCTTATACAGTGCTCTTTAATGTTATTGTTGAAATATATTCCTGACAAACCGTCAATAGAATGAAGGCAATTATATTGTTTTATTTGTATCTCGTTAATCCCAAATTCTGTATACAGACATTGCTGTAATTGGTCACTTGTAAAACTTTCTGAGAAAGCATTAACTATTTATTGTACAAATTAAGAGAAAATATTTTTTAAATCAAGTTATTTTGCAAACTATAAGTTTTATAATGATGTAACAAAAATATATACGGGAAGTGTAAACCTTTAAATTTGAAAACAAAAATAGGAAAAACGTAGCTTTTGAAAGGAAGTTCGGGGAAACAAAGTTCAGTTGTTGTGTTACAGGGAAATGTAGGACCTAATTTGGCAAATTGTTGTTATTAGAAATTATTGGAGTAGAGATTAGGACAAAGATGCTAAAATTATTGTTTGAACCATGGTTCAAAGCACTCCGCTAAATGTGGTTGAAAACTGAACAATATTGGTATGACTGCAGGGCCGCGTTTGGCGTCAACAGCGCGCCCCGGCCACACTGTGAGCAAGAGCCCTTCATACGATAATGTACATTAGGGAAGTACTCAAAAGTTGCCCTTCCTTTCAAGGAAGTCTCTCATCTTCTTTGCCACTCTGTTAAAGTCGCCTGCTTGTAGTTTTGGTCTACCGTTGTCCAGGTCTTCATGGATTTTTACTCTTTCCCTTACAATAACAACAATGGTATGGCAGTCTTGGTTCGGGAGGGATTTCTCCCTTAACACTCCTCCGGAGAGCCTTTCCATCAGTGGTGGCTGGTGCTATGGTTGCAGCGTTGCACAACCACCAAAATAGAATAACTAAACTATAAAATAATATTTTATAAAATTATAGTAATAATTTGGTATAACTGCGATTGTGATAATAAGGTGTCAATTGACTTTTTATTAATTAAACTGTGTGTTAAGTATTATTTTTTCTTTGTTTAATGCTGCTGTGTGCTTTTGTGTCTGTGCTTTTTGGAGTTACTGATTCTGCGTGTTTTTAAACAACGTGTTTTTTTTAGTTTGAAATGAATAGTGTTAAGATCCAATGGCTAGGACGCCAAATGTCTCCCTTAACAATAAATCATATTGTAAAATCAGGCGGTCGTCAATTTAATCGATAATTTAAAGTTGAATATTATGAAAATACTAACTGGTTATGTGTTTGAGACGAAAGAAATTCTTTATTTTGTTTTCCATGTTTATTGTTTGGAGGGAACACCTGGACGAAATTCGGAATGAAAGATATTAATCATCTAGCTGAAAAAATAAGAAATCATCAGGCGTTAAGTGTACATATAAAGAATGCTTTTCAGTTTTCTCTTTTTGGTACGTATAGCACAGCAGCTGGACAGTGAATATAGACGAAATATTGTTTTACACAACGAACGAGTACGCAATAATCGGTACGTCTTAAATATAATAATAAACTGTATTCGCTTCTGTGGAGCTTTTGAATTAGCTTTGCGGGGCCATAATGAGAATGCATCTTCATCAGATCCCGGTGTACTTCGAGGCTTATTTGGATTCAGTTCTGAGCTTGACACATCAATGAAAAATCGTTTAGAGGAAGCAACTGTATTTAAAGGCACCTCAAAAACCATTCAAAGTGATATTTTAAATATAATGTTAGAAACATGCCACGAAGAAATAACGCGTAAGATACAAGAAGCGGATTATTTGGCTGTAATTTCTGATGAGACCACTGATGTTGCTAATGTTTTTCAAATGGTCACAGTGTATCGTTGAAAGATAATAAACAGTTAAACAGGTTGAAAGATTCTGGGGTTTCGTTGCTTCTCCTAAACATGATCCTCAGTCGCTTGCATCATGTTTGTTAGATGAACTGTCTCGACACAATTTGCTTGGAATTTCCCATAAATTAACTGCTCAAATAATTGGAAAACAGTACCGGTAACTTTCTATTTTTTTCCATACGACAGCACTATTTATGATGCACATATGTAGTAGGTCTGCCTCCTGTTTATGTGTTCTTTTAACTCCCCCCCCCCCACTCAACCGACTACTGCAACAACCAAAATTTGGAACCACCAGCCGTCACTGCTTTCAATTATCCAGCACCTATGCACGCGTCGTATCCCGGACTGGCGCGACGGCGCAACCGGCAACCGTAAAAATAAAACTAACTTTAGTTATTTTTTAACTGTTAATTTTTTAGGTTAAGGACATTTTCTCATTTTCCCTCATTTTTCCATTGCACGGAAGTCATTTTTCATGGGCGTGCGCCAGATGTCCCCGTTTATAATATCGGGACTGTACGAGGGTTGGAAGAATCATCCAATGGAATCAGAGTCAGAAGATTTGCTAATCACAACTTTAGTTAGAGTTAAAAATAAACATAATAGGGACTCATATACAGTTCACCAAGCGAAAGGTTGTCTAGCCCACAGTAACGAAACAAACGATGAATTTCGCCTTATTAATAACACCGCACTCAATAATACACGATAACAACTCCAATAATAGACTCAAATATCGGAGATGAAAACTAAACTTGGTTGGCCGCTGGCCGCTTATATTTATATCCCACAGAGGTCCGAGAAGAATCTACCGCTTTCAGAGAGACGCGCCAAGAATAATTGCTTAGTTACTGGAACCTGACCTTGTGCAGTCCCGCAGGCCAAAACACGCAAGCGCCACTCAGGTTGTCTACCTAATGGACGCAGGAATATAGAAATCTGAAAGGCAAACAATAGAAGAACTGACTTGTGATGATACAGAAATAAATATACAGAAATGTTAAAAATAGAATAGGTAGACAGAGATTAAAAAAACTGTGGCTTCTTTAAATAATAGGGGGACGGAGAAGTTTATGGAAAATTATAACGGGGAGTCTATACAGAGTATTTTATGATTGGTCATTCTGCAATTGACACTTTGTTGTTTGCGGACGATCAGGCTATTCTGTCAGACTCGGAAAACAGATTGCAGATGGTTATACGTACATTTGCTAAATCGAATCTTCAAAGACTCTGATTTCAGATATCCACACATAAGACGAAGGTGATGGGTTTTCGTGGAACTGATCCCATACGGGCAAAAATTGTTATAGATGGTACTATCCTGGACCCAGTTAGCAGTTTTGAATACCTGGGTTATTTGGTGTGTTTTATAATGCAAGCAACGACGTTGTGAATAAGTGGCATAAGTTCAACCTTATGTGCGGGACCATTAAGCGATCCCTTAAGTCAGCAAGTAAAGGAACATGCCCAAAATTCTACAAGGTGGTGGTCCTTCCCACACTTCTTTAAGGGTCTGAAAATTAGACTTTAACGAAAGGCCAAACCAGTTGTTGAATAACTGTGTAAGGTAACATTTTCTCACAGCATTTGTTCCACTTATTTAAACAACTACGGAGGAAGACGAGTAGAAAATAAACTCATCGTCTACGAGAACACGAAGTTAAATTGTTTCTAAACAATCTTATGTTTGTACGCAATGTTTTGTTTTGGTAATTTTAACACATTCCAATCTGTATAGTATTTTTTAAGCCATTGTGTTAAAACACTGAAGTTCATACCGTGTTAGTTATTTGCTCTATACGATTAGCAGCTGCTTGTTTTTGTTGTAACTGTCAATTGTAAGTAATGTTATTATATCATAATTGTTACTTAAAGTGAGGTTATAGAAATTTTTAGTTGACATTTGGCAATAGATACAGGTGTCAGACTGTGTACCAGACAAGCAAATATTTTTAGTATAAAAATAGTTTTAGAAACTTTCTCACGGTTTGATAAAGATTTCACCCTCTTTCTCAATAAGCGTGACTGTCAAGGAAGTAATAATCGTAGGAAATCTGGCGAGACACATCAAATAAGGATTAATGGTGACAAGGTCCAGACAGAACACATAAATGTCGCCATAAAGTTCATATCCTTTTGCGGTAAGTCAAGTAATGGGATACAAGTGTGAAGGCAGGTGTACTCCGTGTGAACACTGGGTGAAAGCAGGTGTTGTACTCCGTAAGTACTTTATCTAAAAGAGTGAAACCCCACCAAATCGTGAAGTAGGGTCACATGATGCAGTTTTTGACGAATAATAGGAAGTCTTATATAAATTGTAAGAAACTACCCTCACTTCAACTAGTTTAAGCCAATCATAGTTAAGGTTTTAGAAATAAGAGAAGGGTACAATCCCACCCCTGTAAATAAGGGTTACAACCCACGAATTGTGTATAAAAAGCCAAGCAAATGGTGGATAAATAGATTTGATTGTAAGAATTCTTAGAGAACTTACGTCTGTCTCTCTTTGACGCCTGAAATTCTACAAGGTTATGGCCCTTCCCACACTTCTTTAAGGGTCTGAGAATTGGACTTGACAAAAGGCCAGGCCAGTCACATTCAAGCGGCTGAAATGATATTTCTCAGGCATGTGGCAGGGTATACTGTCCACGATCATAGAAGAAACACAGAATATACGGCAGGAACTGAATATATTATGAGTATACTTGACAGGATTGCCCGGTATCGCCTGAGTTGATGGAAACATCTTTGCCGAATTAATGATTCCCGTATCCCCAAACAACTATGGAACTATAAGCCGAGGGGACGGAGAGGTGTGGGACGTCCGAGGAAGCGCTGGAGTGACCAGCTAGTTTGCCTGTTTGAGACCGGAACAAGCCATCCTTGCTTTAATCCTTGAAGATGATGATAATGATGATGATGAAGAGTCTATACAGATTAGTTGGACACCCAGCATGAACAACTTTGTGCAATAAAATAAGGACTGCAGATGAAGGTAGTAAGGTAAGGTAGTACTGCAAATTAGTAGTCTCTACTACTGCCTGAGGCAAGTTGTTGAGAATGTGAGATGTTACAGGTGTTGGAGATGGGGAACCTGTCAGCAACTGCATCAAACCAGTCAGCGACTGAAAACAGAGACAGAGAGAAAGAGAAAGAGGAAGAGATAGAGAAGAGAGAGAGAGAGAGAGAGAGAGAGAGAGAGAGAGAGAGAGAGAGAGAGAGAGAGAGAGAGAGAGAGAGAGAGAGAGAGCCTTAAATTTAAAGAACGATAACCAGTGAACGTAAGAGGATAAACTTATAGGATGAAATTGTATGTAGGAAAAAAACAGGAAAATGAAAAGCATCTAAATTGAATTAATTCACGTAGTAGTTATAGCCTATGTTAGCGTATTTAGATACTTTATGATGTGTTTACGTTACACTTGAGTCGAGCGAGTTTTGTTGAGTGCCGAGTTTATTTACTGAGGCCACTTTCCATGACGATGTAATCAATCGCGAAAGACTTAGTACCTCAGGAAGAAAAGAAAGATGAACGCGGGTGTTCAGAGATTCAGAGATGATAAATGAGTTTTGCTACTTGTATTGCTAGCAGAACATCTTAGAACAGTGCGATCAAATCAAATTACATGAAGCAAAAACATTGTGCATTTTAACAGTTTTTGTTATTAATTTGCCACGCTTTAATTTAGTTCTTTTCCTAGATTTTTAACTTTTTTTAGCTTAAAAAAAGTGTGTGTGTGTGTGTGTGTGTGTGTGTGTGTGTGTGTGTGTGTGTGTGTGTGTGTGTGTGTGGTTACTTTGCAACCACTGAAGGAATCCTTCCTTGCTGGAATGGTGAGTACTGTATTATTATTATTATTATTATTATTATTATTTTTAGCAGTATATTTATTTAACTAAGATTTGGAATTTGACGATGTCTATTTGTTACTGATAGATTTATTTTCGTATTATTTTTTTGTTCGCCTGAAGACGACCTATGATTCTATAGAAGTCAAAATGTCGTATTCCTTAATTTTAACTCACGATCGCTAAGGTCCTAAACATTTTAATTTGTACTGGTAGACGTCATCAACAATCTGATGGATTAGGCTCATCCTGAACCTGTTCCGGGACCCACTTCGCTCTCGGACGTCATACATCTGTCTTCCCCACCGGTCTATATTCTATTGCAATCCTGTCACCCGCCATTCTTCCCAAATGTTCACACCACCTCCTTTTGTTGCTCCTTGGCTGTTCCAGCAAAGGGGTCGACCCTCATTTTTGTCCTTATAAACACATTCTTCTTTCTGTCGAGAATGGTACACCACAGATTATTGCTCATAAACTTCATCTCCGCTGCCTGACTCTTTGTTTTGTCTCTTTCTGTCGTAACTCTGGCTTCATCTTCATACATCAGAACTGCTACCGCTACAGTGTTAAAAAACTTTATCCTTGTTTCTTTTTTTGTCTTCTTTTGAAGTATCTATGAATTGTTACACAGATATTCCTAAAGTTGTTTAAATTTTCATCCAGATCAATTTCTATCCCACATGAATCGTAACATCCCAAGTAATTGAAATGCTGGACTTGTTCCATAAACCTTCCATCTATAGCGTTCTTAGTTCTTCCTTCCCTCTGAACTCCATTGTATTAGTTTTGTCCGTTGATATTTGAAAAACGTCGGGTATATTCAACAGCCTTTTCTTATCTCCTTATTAGAGGGCACTTCCTCATTCATCTTCCTCTTATAACCAGTCGTACGCTGGTTTCTACATAAAGGCTTTTTATAATTTTTATAAGATGTATAGGGTAAACTTTCTGTCAAGGATTCGCCATAATTATGCCCTTTTAACATTATCAAAGGGTTTTTTCATTTCTGCAAATTCAAAGTGTGTTTCACAATTAAACTCCCGTCTCTCTTCGATTATTCTGTTAAATGTGAAAATGGCGTCCACACATGACCTTCCATTCCTAAGACCCATTTGCTTCTCTGACGGTAAAAAAATCTGCTGTCACCTTTAACCTCTCATTCAATATCCTTGTGTATACCATAACTGTCAGACGTCATTCAATTAATCCAGACAATTAATTTCGATATTCCTCACCCTTTCGCTCGGTAAGAGAATACTTATTACAAATTATAAGATTTCAGACATTAGCCATCGTAAGTTAAATTAATAAGCACAACTTTCGACCTCTACAGAATCAGTTATCGTCTTCGAGCGAACAAAAATTAATACAAAGGTAAATCTGTCACTAACAAATAGATATCGTCAAAAGTCCAAATCTTAGTTATACAAATGTGGTGCTAAACGCAGCTAAACGTTGTGTTCATTAATTTTAACTTACGATGGCTAATGTCCGAAGTCTTATAATTTGTAATGAGTATATTGCGGCATCGATTAATAATAATTTTAAAAAGAGAATACTTAATTACAGGTATATATGCTCGTTACATAATCTATACGCTCATGCGAATCCCTTCACAGAATGCGTAAACCTCATCTCGTAAGTTTGATCCTGGTGATATCTCTTTGCGTCATTACCCAGTTCTCAGACCATATAAAACAGTAGAGACTGCAACGAGTCTATGAAACCTTAAATTTGTTCTTTTTGTTTTTCCTTCCTCGATATCACAACTCAGAAAATTAAACTTGGCAAGTTTAGCGCCTGTGTTGCCGTAGGTGGTGTCACACATATCTCGGAACTGGTATACTACGTAGTTCAGTTGTTGCAACGACGAGAAATGGGATCAGGGAATTCTACATCGATTCACACATTTTATAGGGCAGAGACGATAACGTTTGTTTCCGCATGCACAACACTATACTAAAGCAAATTAATGAGGAATGCAGGTAATATTGCATGTAGGTAATCGCTTGCATAGAGGTCTGTGTAATGCCTGCAGGGATTTAATACATATGGCCAACTATCAGCTGACTGTATTTTGTGCTGACTTTCCTGAACTAGTCGGCCTGCCCTCTATCACAGTGCAGATAACCACAGCGCTTACTGAAAAATTAAATATAATTATGCCAAATGAATAAACATACTTATTATGCAGATTGTATCATAAAAACACAAATAATTAAATGAAGTGTTATGCAGGTCAAACAACGACGTTGTGAATAAGTTGCATAAGTTCAACTTTATGTGCGCGACCATCAGGCGAACCGTTAAATCAGCAAGTAAAGGAACACGCCTAAAATTCTACAAGGTGATGGCTCTTCCCACACGTCTTTATGGGTCTGAGAATTGGACTTTAACGAAAGGCCAGGCCAGTCGCATCCAATCGGCTGAAATGATATTTCTCAGGCACGTGGCAGGGTATACTCTCCATGATCATAGAAAAAACACAGATATACGGCAGGAACTCAATATTATGAATATACTCGACAGGATCGTCCAGTATCGCCTGAATTGGTGCGAAAATCTTTGCCGAATGGAAGACTGCCGCATCCCCAAACAACTATGGAACTATAAGCCGAGGGGACGGAGAGGTATGGGACGTCCGAGGAAGCGCTGTAGTGACCAACTGTAACTTTTACCTATTTGAGACCGGAACAAACCATCCTTTGTTTAATCCTTGAAGATGATGATGATGATGATGATGTTATGCAGGTGAAAATCAAGAATTTATATGAAGTTTATGTAAACGTGGTCTGAAAACACGCTTTTTTTCAGATTACGGTTAACGAAAAAATTTGCAATGTTTTCTGCACTAACGCAAAATAATACTCTTCAGCAAAAATTGTGTAATAAACCTGGTGTTTTATACTCTTCGTGACCAAGACAATTAAAAATAAAGTGGATCCATGTGTTGTACGCAGTCACAGGGGCGGATCCAGCCAGCAATTTGTGAGGGGGATATGAAAAGACGGACTGTTCTTTAATGATGTAAAGTTCGAGGGTCAGTTTAAAAGTTCGCGGAGTGACATCTATAGATCCGTGGTAGAACTAAAATATTTTGTGTACTGCAAGACGTATATTTTGCGTGAACACCTGTTAATTTCCAAATCGATCTATCAATTTATTAATTGTGTAGCAGCTGTTTAAAATTGACGTGTCATGCGTGTTTTGGAAAACGGACAAAGTCAAACATGTGGTGTTGCGATGAATTCTCTGTTAAAACCGTTTTACCGCCAATAAAAAATCAGAACAAAATTATAAATGTGTTAGGAGGTGCTGCGCCTTCAGAAACAACGATAAGTGTGGCACACTGGAGTTTAAACGTGGTCGCACAAGCACTGAAGACTATCCCAGCAGTAGACGTCCAAAAAGTGGAAAAAAAATGGCATTATTGAAAAAATGTTATAGGGTGTTGGGAGACCGTAGATTGAGGGGTGGATGACGTTGCTGAAATCGTAGGCCCTCATATGAGCGTGCGCATCATACTTTAACTCAAGAACTTCGTGTGAAAAAGGGTTGTGCAAGATGGCTGACGCATCTGGAGTTGTTGCATTTTTTGGACGTCCAGTGCGACCACGTTTCCAATGGTCGTACGACAACGTTTAAACTCAAGTGCCTACTTACAAACCGTTGGGTTTGAAGTCGCAGCATCTCCTGACACATTTACAATTTCGTTTTAAATTTTCGTTGGCGCTAAACAGTTGCTTTTAGCAAACAATCATGCCACGATGTTTGATTTTGTCTGTTTCTCAAAACACGCATGACACGTCAATTTTAAAAGCTTCTAAACAATAAATAAATTGATGGATAGATTTTGGAATTAACATGGAGTTTACACAAAATACAAATCTTGCAGCACACGAAAATTGTTAGTTTTAGCGCTAAGCTACAGTTGTCGCTCCGCGAAGTTTTTAACTGACCCTCGTGTTGGCCTACTTTATAGGAATGAGCAGTTGAAAGATTTTGCAATGTTTTCTGTACTAACGAAAAATGAGAGCATAATAAACTGCTTGAGCACAAAGTGTCTAATAAAACTGGTGTTTTGATACGTTTCTTGATCAGGAAAATTAAAAATAAAGTGGGCCCAAGGGCTGTACGCGGAGACGGGCGGAACCAGCAGTGAATTTGTGAATTAGGGGGGGGGAGATGAAATGTTCGACCACTCTTTAATGTTCTGACTCACATAGGCTTCCGCGGCCGGTGCCCATTATGTTTTTGACTGTTCTTCTGGTATGGACCGCGTCAAAAATGTGTTGTATGACAACGCTTCAGTCATATTATAATGAGTATCCTCAGGTCTTTAAAGCAAGAAGATTTCGAAAACAATCTTTAATGATCTAAAGTATAATTGATAGGAATGTGTGAAGATAAAAGTACGGTGTGTTATTATCCACACAATACGTTATTAACATGCAAGTATTAATAATAATATGTGTGTTTGTCTGTCCATTGTTCTATTAATAATACATAGACTATTATAACTCTTACATAGAGTTTTATGATACACATTACTCGTTTAAGTTATGTATCACAAAAATTAACATGGTGGAATAGTACACCACAATTAAAATAACTGTAAAACCATGGACCTACATAACACGGTATGAATAATGTATCATATTCAGAAACGCAACAATATTCTACAGTCACGAGACGATGACAAAATTTTGTTTGAAGTGATAATTTATGGGGTCAATTTCCCTCATTCTGCCCCCTCGATCCGCGTCTGCACACAGAGAAAGCCATATAATTTGACCGATAAACAGAATATCGGACAAGTAGATGAATAGAAAAATAGATAAATAAATAAATAGAGGGGGAGAGAGAGAGAGAGAGAGGGAGGTAGGGAGGGAGAGAGGGAGGGAGAGAGGGAGGGAGAAATACCGTGAAGAGAGAGAAAGAGTGAGTGGACGAGAGTGAGAAATTGAAGCAAACCGCTAAGAGATAGAAGTGGAGCGGAGGGGAAGAGAAGAGAGTGTTATTGTAAGTGTATTGGTAAGGTGTATGAGATTCTGCCCACGTTAACTTCAATATTCGCCAGCTCATGAATGGAGCCGCTACATTCTGAGTCAATAATAACTCTGCTTCACAACGCAGTCTTGTGTAAACCTGGTTAGTAAAGTTTTGAGCTAACCTAGAAATACGCGCCTTCGTCTCTCAGTTTAAACAGTAACTTTTCAGTGCTTTAATTTAACGTGTTGTCGTTTACACACGCGCGCGCGCACACACACATATACTGCGATTTCAAATTTTGAGAAGAGCGGATGCATGGAGAATTGTGATTAAAAACATAACGGAAAGGAGAAGCATTAATCTGCTACTTCAATCAAACCGGTTCACAAGGCTGATCGAGAGAATGATTGAAGGACGTAGCGGGAGGGGTCGGCCCAGAAAGAAGTATATCGATGGGACAAAAGGAGGAGGAAAGCATGTGGTGATTAAATTACTGTCTTCGGAAGGGAAAAAATTGCAAGCCTACCAACCTCTGGGTTGAGGTGAACAAGGTACTTTACCAGATCCAAATTTTTGAACTGATCAAAGGTCAAAGCAAGTCTGAAATCATCGCTTGCGTCTATCCAGTGTTACTGACGTTGTACTTTTTAAACCAGAGTAAGATGTGTATGTGTTTCTGTTATACCTATATTGCATCTTGATAGCCTCACGGACTATATTTGAGCTTATAGGGGATGACAGTTTAGCAATGCCCGTATTGTTACACCATTATTGAACGTTCTACATGTTTCTCGCCTATGCCAGCAGTACCAGCTGTAATACTGCGTGCGTACGTGATTCTTAACATGCGTTAACGAGGCTGTTCCAGACTCACCGGTCCGCCCGCACTGTGTTCAAGGCCGCAAGCAATTACGCTCTAGTGTTTTCTAGTAGTGTTGACACGTATTATGGATTCTCAGCGTGGAATAAACATAAGCATTCAGCGACGCTTAGTTTCAGTTTAAGTGGCAATTTATTCAAGTGAGGTTCGAGTTATTGTCGGGCGATTTACACAATGCATTTCAAGTGGTGTATTAGTGGAAAGTGATTATAGTGCGGAATACTTTATAGTTGACATTATTACTTGTGTGGACAGATTAACTTAAATTGTTGAACGAGAACAATCTTGTTGACTGAAAACTGTTAATTGTGATAATTAAAGCTGGTTTTTAGTGACTTCATAGGTGACTTGTATTTTGTTTTCCACTGTATCAGTGAGACTGTCGTAACAATATGTATTTGTTACATATTGTAGTAGAAGGCTTTAGCTCACACTTGTAAAATCCAATAGTGTAAAAAACGAATTTTATTATTGAAATAAGATTTGGAAAATATACTCTTATTTCCACATTTTCTGATTTAACAAACGACTTTTATCAACAAGCATTTTTTTTTTTTTGTTAGTTTCGGCAAATATTAGCAACGACCAAGTCGTATAAGAGATATTGCGAACTCGAGAATTACTCAATCGAATGACTCACGCAGCTACATGAAGTATATTTCTTTAACACGCAACAATTTTTCCTTAAAAGGGGTCGCTAAGATGTGAATGTCCTGCGACGAGAATAGAATGGTAAGAAGTAGGGATGTCGCAGGGGTGGGGTCGGTTTGGAAATGATAAATATGTCTCGTCGCAAAGGGAGGAATTGGCTACTATCTACACACGAAAAGAACATAGAAAGTTTCAACACAGCGACACCAAAAGTTATTAAACAGTAAAATATTTTTCCAAGAAACTTAATTTCTAAAAAATTAGAGAAATTGAGTTTGGAGCCTGTAAAAATGTTTCAGGACTAACTGCAAAAACTAAGGTAACTACAGCGGTATGGAGAACTTCCATGAACATGACTTCCATGTTCTAAGATTTACATTTAAAATCATTTTCGAAATGAAATATTTCCATAGAAACTACTGTACTGTGGTCACCAACGTATACCACCTCACGTTAGCGCACTCCATTTTCACTGATGATGGCAGTCGATGGCACTGCCGAAACGTTAGGTTTTGCAGAAAACATTTGACCACGGCCAAACAGCCCGGGAAGGAATTTTAACAACAAACTACTTCTTTGTTGCCGATAAGGTAGTACACATATAAAAAATGATCCCCTCCCCCTTCAACTATCATTTCCATTTATAGAAAATGTACCCCCTGCCCCTTCAAATACCCATTTAATTTATAGACATTTTATCTTCCTTTCTACAGTGGATTATTATGATCTTATTTTCAGGATACTTTATTTATCAAAATTAACTACTTTACTCTTTTTAAAATATAAAACGTTGCAGCTAAATTACCCCTTCCCCTTAACTGATCCTCATCAAAATCAATAGGCCTTGAGTCCTCTACAACTCGGGCACAAAAAATTATTTGATTCTGCTTGAATTTGCGGCAGTTATCGTTCGCCATAGAAAAAATTACACACACACACACACACACACACACACACACACACACACACACACACACACACACACACACACACACACACACACACACAGTCACTTTTCGGAAAATGACTTTTCTTCATGTTTTGAGGGTAGTACAATCAGAATCAGCCCTTATCTCGAACACGATTTTTTTCACCATCACCATAGCCTACTTCCATTTCCTTATGGAACATATAAGTAAAAATAAGATGAAACTGTTATTTCGTTTTTAGCGATCAGTTGTTTTGATCAGCAAGTACATCTATTCTTTGTTGTTGTTTTTTTAATAATAGGCCTACATAATAATTATCTAATATACGATAGTACCTAATTATAAGTGTGTGTATACAATTTCGTTTATAATTATATTAATTATTATGACGTATCTGCTTTCAGAAAACGTGAGAGTAATAAACAAACATTTTAATTAATTTTTTGTTTTTAAGAGTGTTTTTTATACTTATTTATAAAATTTTTTTATCAGATTTAAGTGTAAATGACACAGGATGGCACGTGAAAAGAATGGCAAAGGCAAGATTGCCAAGGAGATTTATGGAATGGACCCCACCAGGAATAAAGGAAAAGAGGAAGACCACCTATCACCTGGATAGAAGAAATTCAGACTTAATTGAGGGAACGAGAAATTGAAGAAGACCTTTGGATGGACAAGCAGCAGTGGAAGATGAGAATTCAATCACTTCGGTAATCTTTGGTTCCGGAAAATGTGTAAACATTGTACAGCCGGAATAATAATAATAAATTTAAATGACCATATTCGGGTAAAGTGCAAGGATTTAGCTACACTAAAAATCTTGAAAACGTGTACACAAATCAACATAGGCCTATATGGTTTTAATTTGTAACTTACACTTTCTATCTTCTCAAGAATAAAATAAATGGATTTAAACCTTTACGAAATTATTATTATAGGTCTTAAAACAAAGAAACAAGTACCTGTGTTCACAATATTATTAATCACAATTTTTATATAATTAATCTGTGCTCTGACATTCTGTGCCTGCACACAACTATGTAACTAGCATCTGCGTGAAACGTTTGGTGTGCCTGTTACTTGTTTTTGGTACCACAAACTTGGACGGTGTTCGAAAAATTAAAAAAAAATAAAAATAAAAATTAAGGTAAAACTGGGGACTGCACTTTGAAAAAAACTAAAAAACTGGCCCAAGCCTAAAGACGCTAAACATTTTGGAACATGAGACTTTTACACTGCTACGTATTCTCTGTCGTCTTCTACGGTGTAGAATCTTGGACCTTGACTGATCCACAACTAAAAAATTGGAAGCTTTCGGAATGTTACCGTAGAATACTGAGCATTTTATGGACAGCACACGTAACTAATATTGAAGTTCTTAGAAAGATGAAGAAAGAAAGGAAAGTTATTAACACAGTGACGATAAGAAAGCTTCAGTATTTGGGACATCTCATGAGAAATGAACAGAGATTTTACTTTGCAGTCCATACTACTGGGAAAAGTACTTGGAAAGAGAGGAGTTGGGCAACCGAGAATCTCATAGCTGAGAAATTTAAGGAGCTGGTTTGGCATGAATACAACTGACTTATTCCGTGCAGCAGTACAGAAAGTTAAAATAATCTGTATGATATCCAGCATCCGAAACGGATAGGAATTATCAGAAGAAGAAAACATTTTAGAAACCATACTCTTCATAGATGTCGTTTATCATTACAGCAAACTACGTTTGAACTTCAGCTTTTAAACACCATCCATTTTCGTAAGTTTTATACAACTAACATCTTGCTTACGCGATTAATTGACATTTGTATAGGTACTGGACAGATACTGAGAAACGCATTAACTCAAAAGTTTTATAATGTGATAATCGTTGAATTGAGCTCTGATTGACTGAGATTTTTGTTCGTATCTGATTAATACTATGAATTAGAATAATTTGAATTTTACCAGTGGAGATCTTAGAAATCAGTTTTATTTTAAATGTAATGCTCTATAAAGTGAAGATCCATGTGAGGTCTTGTAAGAAATTCCAGATGGATCGCGTGTGATCAAACGGTGTGTGCTCTCACCCTCCGTCTCTCTCTCTCTCTCTCCCTCTCTCTCTCTCTCTCTCTCTCTCTTTATGTACAATTTTTAGTCTAAAAGCTCTCCAAATGTAACTTTTTGAAACGGCAGCCAACTAAGCTTAAACGTTTTCGACAAGCCTTGAATTGATCTTCGTTATATTAATAACTTTAATTACACCTCGACCTTGAGTCCACAATAATGAGAGTATTACATCTATGTACTGACTTCTTTCATTTACAAACGTTGCAAAACTAATCTTGTTTAAAGTAGCAAATTACCCACAACAGTGAAACACGGGAGAATATTGTTAGTAAAACACAACGACGTAACTTTGTTTGTAAATAATTCAACTTTGCAAACGATAACTTTTCCTCGTCTCTTGTTGTTATGCTAACTTACTACGCTGCTGAACGCTGCACCAACGCTATGGAGCAAGCGTCACAAAGTTTACAGTTTTAATAAAATACATACATACGCTATTGTTTCCTCTAATGAATTTTTTCACAGTTAAGTTTTTTTTGTATTTTTTTTAATCCGCTTAAAAATGCTAAAACGTTATAATAGAAAGGTCAAATTTACTTGAATATCTTTCAAATTTCTCAGAAATATAGAAAAAAAATCACGAAAAAATTACATTTCTCAGAGCTGTAAAAGGTTGCACGCTTCTCCTTCTTCTTCTTCTTCTCTTCTTTAAGGATTAGGTTATACAAACCTGTTTCACCTTGTCCTCGGACAACCCATATCTTTTCTACCAATGGCTTTAGAGTGCAGTACCGCTTTCGGCTATCGATCCTCTGTCATCCTTTGCAGATAATCCCACCATTATCTCCTGTAAATTCAAATAATTTCATTTATGTCATTTACTTTGAGTTCTGCTCTGATATCTTCATTCCTTATTCTATTTTGCAATGTATAATTTAAAGTATTTTGAAGAAACTGCATTTCGGTACACTGAATCTGCGCCAAGTTTGTCATGACCCACGGCTCAGTCGTATAAATCAACGTGGGTATTGCAATTGTCTTATAAAATTTAACCCTTGTGCTGTGTCTTGTTTTATTTTAAAGATTTCTATGAATCGTACTTCAAATATTCCTAAAATTATTTCTGTTCTCTCTTATATCATAATCAGATTCATAACTTACTGCACAGCCGAGATATTTGAAACGGCTCACTTGTTCTAAAGTGCTATTGTTTATAATTATCTTAGTCCTCACTGGATATTTACATTTAAAGGCAATATTCTCAAGTTGCACACTGCGAATATAAAATATAAAACAGGAACTACGATTTTAATTTAGTGAAAATAAAATTAGTTAATACAAAGGCAATTGGCGCAACCATTTAGAAAGACTGCATACATTTTGGGTAGCTGTGTGGGGAAAAGAGGTTTGATTGACCTGGCAACACTGCTTTCTGGTTTCATGAACTTAGTTGCATCTATTTCGTTACGCGATGAATCAGTTCACTTTGCTGGGAGCGCGAGGTGTACGGGAGTGAGCCGGGCATTATGCTATCGCAGGTCTACACGGAGTTCTCACTCCATAACAGTATATTTCCCAATAACTGATTTAGAGTATAAACATAAGCAGGTCGATGTGTGTACACATTGGTTCTCGTAAGGCGTGAAAGGCGCTTCTCCACTACTACAGTATCATATACAAAGTTATGAAGCTATGCAAAATTTTTGCGAACCTTTCATAAATTTCACGGAGCCGCTGTTTATTCTGTACGACGATGTGGCTCAGTGCTCACAGCCACGTTACAACACGTTGTAAATTCAACAGCCTCAGTCTTAATTACAAAACATAAATTACAGTGTCATCAGATAGGAATTTGTCTTCATTCCAGTTCAGTTTTTATGTCACGTCTCAAGCTCAACACTTTTGTTGCGGGTGTTTGCGGGTCGTACGGTACAGTGGAAAACAAAATAAAGACACCAATTATATCACTAATCAACGGTTTTAATTAATCACAACTAACAATTTGAAATCAACAAGATTATACTCGTGCAATAATTTAGTTAAAATTGTACAGACGCAATAATAATAATGTCCCGCACAATTATAACACAATAACACTTCGCCACAATACTTCGGTTCGAGGTTCTCCCTTGAATAACTCACAGAGTAATCACCCGACATCAACTGACTCCCCGTCGCTGGATGGCTATATTTATACCCCGCTGAAATGCCAGAATAATCTGTCACTTTCTGGATGATGTGTCGGACAAACTGCGTATATTACAGGCGCTGTAGAATCCACTAGAAACCGTGCAAACTGTCTGACCTTGAACACAGTGCGCAGACCGGTACGGTGTGGAATAGCCTCGATTGTTGATGTATGATAAAAAAAAAAAACTCCGCTCAACAGTCCGTAGAGGACCAAGGCGTACCGCGCGGCTTTTTGTGTTAGTGTGACGGTAGTACTACGCGCCACCAGCCGCTAGTTGCGGTATTCACAGCCAGGAGGCGGCGCTGTTATCTCAGCGCCTATTCAGTTCTGCCTCACGACGCTGAGTGCACGCCGTACGGAGCCTCCGCCGGGAATTGAACCCGGAACCACGAGCGTATCGATGCATGATAAGTGTCACATAGTTATTGTCTTTCATCTCAAAGTAGCAGCAATATGTACGTACACACACATTACAACTGGTCTCTGCTGTGATAACCGAGATACTTGTAGAACGTTCCATATTACGTAATAACGTACGCTTATTATCACCTAAACGTTGTTTTACTAAACAGGTCTCTTCCGCTTCTGTAGTTGTAAATGTGTGCTAATCACCGCCATCTTAATCTTGCTCAGGCCATTAGACCCATGACCATTAGACGTGGTGTAGCTCACCACCATCACGTGACCCTAATTACCCACGTGCAGTGTGAGAATGAATCTATTTCGCATCGGTAGACTTATTCAGGGCGCCCGTATCGGGGGTACGGATTACATTCTCACGTAGGCTTCTGCGTCTATTCTGTATTTGAAATCTTCTTGCAGTACGGACCACGCCGTTTTTTGTTTTTTTGAGATGTTCGAGGCTGGTAGGTGAGGATCAGACTCCGGCTGTTCTGGGGCAAGTCCCCTTCAGCCATTTGGGAAGGAGTTGTGGATTCACACGCCAGAGCAGACCGGCCGTTGAGAGGGTGGAGGCACCAGAAAGTAAAGGTCCCTGTGTTGTAAAGTAAAGTAAAATAAAGGTTGTGACTGTGTTGTTGATGTGGTGTGGCAGCCTCCTGGAGATGGTGGGGTGGTATTCGGTAAGGACCTCGCCGAATGTGCTTGTTGGAGGACATTTAACGCATATTGCGTAACCACGTACACCTGAGGACACGCATTGTAATATAGATGAAACGTTGTCTGACAAAACATACCGAAAGAAAACCTCAAATACAGAATAGCCATGATTACAAATCTGCTTCGAGAGTCCACTCCTCAAGCAAAAGGGAAAACCCGCCCCCCGGTGAGCGTTGTTAATTCCTGAAACTGTACCCGGGAGCACATATGATGACAAAAGTGAAAGTGTATTGCGCAGAGAGAGACAGAATGATTCACTGCACTCATCGAATTGGGTCACAAGCACTCATATAAACGAAACGATTGACAGGCTCTTATTGGCTGACACATCGCGTGATACTGTCTCTTGCCTCTGTATGTGCTGCCGGTTATAGCTCGTAGGCAGCTGTATTCCCTCAAACGTAGATATTATCTCGACCGGAGATGGATTTTCTCAACCTTGAGTCAAATATAAATTACCGTCGTCTTGTGCCACTCTTCTTTGAGTTTGTTATTATTAATTAGAAAGAATCACTCTAAAAATTATGTAAAAGTAAATGACCCTTTCCCTACTGTCATTGTCTACAGTTTCGCTTTCTTTAAAAGTTTTTTTCGAAAGTACTTGTGTCACTATTTTTCAACATCCTTTGCAACAATGACCCACGCGTATCCAAAAATAACATAAATCAACTCCAAATTTACTTACTGTGAGCTGCAGACGCTTTAACAAATCAAGGCGCACAAATAAAGTGGAACCGTGTACATAAGAGACACAACAAGCATACAACAAAAACAAATAAGATACACATCAGATGAATACGGAGATCCACATAATAGGAATACGGTGGGAAGATCTTTTCTTCTATAAGGGACTAGGCAAATCACCTGTCCCGGTCCCAAACGATTATAACCCCTTCACCAACGCTTCCTAGGTCCAATTCTTCGGTGTCCAATAAGCTTGTATTGTCAAACATTCTCAGGCAACCTGCCACCTGGTATCCTATTCAGATTAATATTAAACTGTCTCTCTGTGTTTTCTGCATTACGATCTTGGATATTCAAAACGTTCCCATCTTTACGAATTACTTCGTTGTAGAGTCTCTTCGCGTTCTGCCTTTAACAGATCGCAAGAATCTGTATCCTACTCAGTTGTCGAGCTTCCACTAAAATGTCTATTCCATAAAATACCAGAAAAGAAACTGTTGCAAGATTTCGCACAAATCACAGCATAATTGCTTGGAAAATCGTTGATGTGTAAAATATAAAACGTTGACGACGGGGTCAAGACGAAGATCTCTGTGTGTATTGAGATCAACTTACTGTCTGTCCTGCTTTACAAAGTACTTCAGGGGTCAAGAAAAAGATCTCTGTGTGTATTGTGATCAATTACAGTCTGTCCTGCTTTACAAAGTACTTCAGGGGTCAAGACGAAGATTTCTGTGTGTATTGTGATCAATTACTTTCTGTCCTGCTTTAAAAAGTACTTCAGGGGTCAAGACAAAGATCTCTGTGTGTATTGTGGTCAACCTACTGTCTGTCCTGCTTTACAAAGTACTTAAGGGGTCAAGACGAAGATCTCTGTGTGTATTGAGATCAATTACTGTCTGTCCTGCTTTACAAAGTACTTCAGGGGTCAAGACGAAGATCTCTGTGTGTATTGTGATCAATTACTGTCTGTCCTGCTTTGCAAAGTACTTCAGGGGTCAAGACGAAGATCTCTGTGTGTATTGTGATCAATTACTGTCTGTCCTGCTTTACAAAGTACTTCAGGGGTCAAGACAAAGATCTCTGTGTGTATTGTGATCAATTACTGTCTGTCCTGCTTTACAAAGTACTTCAGGGGTCAAGAAGATCTCTGTGTGTATTGTGATCAACTACTGTCTGTCCTGCTTTACAAAGTACTTCAGGGGTAAAGACGAAGATCTCTGTGTGTATTGTGATCAACCTACTTTCTGTCCTGCTTTACAAAGTACTTCAGGGGTAAAGACGAAGATCGCTGTGTGTATTGTGATCAATTACTGTCTGTCCTGCTTTACAAAGTACTTCAGGGGTCAAGAAGATCTCTGTGTGTATTGTGATCAACTACTGTCTGTCCTGCTTTACAAAGTACTTCAGGGGTAAAGACGAAGATCTCTGTGTGTATTGTGATCAACCTACTTTCTGTCCTGCTTTACAAAGTACTTCAGGGGTAAAGACGAAGATCGCTGTGTGTATTGTGGTCAATTACTGTCTGTCCTGCTTTACAAAGTACTCCAGGAGTCAAGACTAAGATCTCTGTTTGTATTGTGATCAATTTCTGTCTGTCCTGCTTTACAAAGTACTTCAGGGGTCAAGACGAAGATCTCTGTGTGTATTGTGATCAATTACTGTCTGTCCTGCTTTACAAAGTACTTCAGGGGTCAAGACGAAGATCTCTGTGTGTATTGTGATCAACCTACTGTCTGTCCTGCTTTACAAAGTACTTCAGGGGTCAAGACGAAGATCTCTGTGTGTATTGTGATCAATTAATTACTGTCTGTCCTGCTTTACAAAGTACTTCAGGGGTCAAGACGAAGATCTCTGTGTGTATTGTGATCAATTACTGTCTGTCCTGCTTTACAAAGTACTTCAGGGGCCAAGACGAAGATCTCTGTGTGTATTGTGATCAATTAATTACTGTCTGTCCTGCTTTACAAAGTACTTCAGGGGTCAAGACGAAGATCTCTGTGTGTATTGTGATCAATTAATAACTGTCTGTCCTGCTTTACAAAGTACTTCAGGGGTCAAGACGAAGATTTCTTTGTGTATTGTGATCAATTACTGTCTGTCCTGCTTTACAAAGTACTTCAGGGGTCAAGACAAAGATCTGTGTGTGTATTGTGGTCAACCTACTGTCTGTCCTGCTTTACAAAGTACTTCAGGGGTCAAGACGAAGATCTCTGTGTGTATTGATATCAATTACTGTCTGTCCTGCTTTACAAAGTACTTTAGGTGTCAAGATGAAGATCTCTGTGTGTATTGTGATCAACTTACTGTCTTTCCTGCTTTACAAAGTACTTCAGGGGTCAAGACGAAGATCTCTGTGTGTATTGTGATCAATTAATTACTGTCTGTCCTGCTTTACAAAGTACTTCAGGGGTCAAGACGAAGATCTCTGTGTGTATTGTGATCAATTAATTACTGTCTGTCCTGCTTTACAAAGTACTTCAGGGGTCAAGACGAAGATCTCTGTGTGTATTGTGATCAATTACTGTCTGTCCTGCTTTACAAAGTACTTCAGGTGTCAAGACGAAGATCTCTGTGTGTATTGTGATCAATTAATTACTGTCTGTCCTGCTTTACAAAGTACTTCAGGGGTCAAGACGAAGATATCTTTGTGTATTGTGATCAATTACTGTCTGTCCTGCTTTACAAAGTACTTCAGGGGTCAAGACAAAGATCTGTGTGTGTATTGTGGTCAACCTACTGTCTGTCCTGCTTTACAAAGTACTTCAGGGGTCAAGACGAAGATCTCTGTGTGTATTGATATCAATTACTGTCTGTCCTGCTTTACAAAGTACTTCAGGTGTCAAGATGAAGATCTCTGTGTGTATTGTGATCAACTTACTGTCTTTCCTGCTTTACAAAGTACTTCAGGGGTCAAGACGAAGATCTCTGTGTGTATTGTGATCAATTAATTACTGTCTGTCCTGCTTTACAAAGTACTTCAGGGGTCAAGACAAAGATTTCTTTGTGTATTGTGATCAATTACTGTCTGTCCTGCTTTACAAAGTACTTCAGGGGTCAAGACAAAGATCTCTGTGTGTATTGTGGTCAACCTACTGTCTGTCCTGCTTTACAAAGTACTTCAGGGGTCAAGACGAAGATCTCTGTGTGTATTGATATCAATTACTGTCTGTCCTGCTTTACAAAGTACTTCAGGGGTCAAGATGAAGATCTCTGTGTGTATTGTGATCAACTTACTGTCTTTCCTGCTTTACAAAGTACTTCAGGGGTCAAGACGAAGATCTCTGTGTGTATTGTGATCAACCTACTGTCTGTCCTGCTTTACAAAGTGCTTCAGGGGTCAAGACGAAGATCGCTGTGTGTATTGTGATCAACCTACTGTCTGTCCTGCTTTACAAAGTACTTCAGGGGTCAAGACGAAGATCTCTGTGTGTATTGTGATCAATTAATTACTGTCTGTCCTGCTTTACAAAGTACTTCAGGGGTCAAGACGAAGATCTCTGTGTGTATTGTGATCAATTACTGTCTGTCCTGCTTTACAAAGTACTTCAGGGGTCAAGACGAAGATCTCTGTGTGTATTGTGATCAATTAATTACTGTCTGTCCTGCTTTACAAAGTACTTCAGGGGTCAAGACGAAGATCTCTGTGTGTATTGTGATCAATTAATTACTGTCTGTCCTGCTTTACAAAGTACTTCAGGGGTCAAGACGAAGATCTCTGTGTGTATTGTGATCAATTACTGTCTGTCCTGCTTTACAAAGTACTTCAGGTGTCAAGACGAAGATCTCTGTGTGTATTGTGATCAATTAATTACTGTCTGTCCTGCTTTACAAAGTACTTCAGGGGTCAAGACGAAGATATCTTTGTGTATTGTGATCAATTACTGTCTGTCCTGCTTTACAAAGTACTTCAGGGGTCAAGACGAAGATCTCTGTGTGTATTGTGATCAATTACTGTCTGTCCTGCTTTACAAAGTACTTCAGGTGTCAAGACGAAGATCTCTGTGTGTATTGTGATCAATTAATTACTGTCTGTCCTGCTTTACAAAGTACTTCAGGGGTCAAGACGAAGATATCTTTGTGTATTGTGATCAATTACTGTCTGTCCTGCTTTACAAAGTACTTCAGGGGTCAAGGCAAAGATCTGTGTGTGTATTGTGGTCAACCTATTGTCTGTCCTGCTTTACAAAGTACTTCAGGGGTCAATACGAAGATCTCTGTGTGTATTGATATCAATTACTGTCTGTCCTGCTTTACAAAGTACTTCAGGTGTCAAGATGAAGATCTCTGTGTGTATTGTGATCAACTTACTGTCTTTCCTGCTTTACAAAGTACTTCAGGGGTCAAGACGAAGATCTCTGTGTGTATTGTGATCAACCTGCTGTCTGTCCTGCTTTACAAAGTACTTCAGGGGTCAAGACGAAGATCGCTGTGTGTATTGTGATCAACCTACTGTCTGTCCTGCTTTACAAAGTACTTCAGGGGTCAAGACGAAAATTTCTTTGTGTATTGTGATCAATTACTGTCTGTCCTGCTTTACAAAGTACTTCAGGGGTCAAGACAAAGATCTCTGTGTGTATTGTGGTCAACCTACTGTCTGTCCTGCTTTACAAAGTACTTCAGGGGTCAAGACGAAGATCTCTGTGTGTATTGATATCAATTACTGTCTGTCCTGCTTTACAAAGTACTTCAGGGGTCAAGATGAAGATCTCTGTGTGTATTTTGATCAACTTACTGTCTTTCCTGCTTTACAAAGTACTTCAGGGGTCAAGACGAAGATCTCTGTGTGTATTGTGATCAACCTACTGTCTGTCCTGCTTTACAAAGTACTTCAGGGGTCAAGACGAAGATCGCTGTGTGTATTGTGATCAACCTACTGTCTGTCCTGCTTTACAAAGTACTTCAGGGGTCAAGACGAAGATCTCTGTGTGTATTGTGATCAATTAATTACTGTCTGTCCTGCTTTACAAAGTACTTCAGGGGTCAAGACGAAGATCTCTTTGTGTATTGTGATCAATTACTGTCTGTCCTGCTTTACAAAGTACTTCAGGCGTCAAGACGAAGATCTCTGTGTGTATTGTGATCAACTTACTGTCCGTCCTGCTTTACAAAGTACTTCAGGGTCAAGACGAAGATCTCTGTGTGTATTGTGATCAACCTACTGCCTGTCCTGCTTTACAAAGTACGTTATTCATGGTCAGATTCTGTTCAGACGTTTAGTGGGTTAAAACATAAATTCCTGTCTCATAAACACTAAAGTCTGAGCGTTGTAATTACGGTCGGGGGGGGGGCTGACGTCAACCGGGCCGTCTTTATTGCCGATGTAAAAGCCTTGGCAAACTACACAGTGTTTAGTGTAAAGAATTCATACCGTCTTTATACAAACCTGATTTTCGGTGTGAACTTTGTCATGTTATTTAGATCGACTTTCCATGTTATTACACTGTCGAAAATAATCCCTTATAGTAATCACAAAATATGTCGACGTTTCCTTTAATAGGGGATATTACCATTGTAACAGTCTTAAGTACTCTACTTCCAAGGCTTTAAAAAAGTCTTGAAAACGTCAACAGGATAACATGAGAGGTGGAAGAAATAGATGGATAGAGATGAATGAATGTAGGAGGCTGGTAGAAAGAGTAATGTGAAACTGCACTGAGCAGAAGTGAAGTGATTCATAACTGAAACTGATGTTGAGGAGGAGATAATGTCAAGAGTGGCGATGAAATACTATAATCATATTTTCCCAATTTTAAATAACGTAAGTTTATTAACACATAGTTCCAAAGGTCCTACAATAAACCTTTGAGAGAATATGGAAACTTACAAAAACAAAGCAAATACCCCTGTTTTAAAAAAGTGCATAATTCATGGACAGATTCTGAGAGGCGACAGAGGTGTGAACTTTTGTATTGTGTGAAGTTTATGTTTGTATCATTTTCTTTATGTAATAATTGTTTGTCCAACGATTATATATCAAAGCGTCTGCAATCAATAACTAAAGAAATACGATTAGTTGAGTATGCACAATGAAAAAACTAGTACAGATTTTCAAGTAAATTAAACTTTTTAATTCAACGCAATATTTTAAATTTTAAAGCTGTTTGGAAAAATGATGCCAAAAGCAACTTGACTGTATAAAAGTAATTAGAATAAACAACAGCGTATGTATGTGTTTTATTAAAACTGTAAAGTTTGTGACGCTTGCCTCATACCAAGTTGTAAAACAAATGCAAATGCGTTGGTGCAGCGTTCAGCGTAGTAAGTTAGCGTTACAACAAGAGACGAGAAAAAGTTATCGTTTGCAAAGTTGAATTATTTACAAACAAAGTTACGTCGTTGTGTTTTACTAACAACATTCTCCCGTGTTTCACTGTTGTGGGTAATTTGCTACTTTAAGCTTTAAACAAGATTAAATTTGTAAGTTGTAAACCAATATTCTAAGTCGTTAGTACTTTACAAGTCTTTTTCAAGGTCACGTTAACTTTTGCTACTTGTATTTCTTCTACACTAAAGGTTGAGTAGACCACCTGATTGCCGGACACCCAACATCTCTTTTTGCACACGTCTGCACCAGCTTCAGAACCGTAGTACCATCTCTTTGGAACGTACCAGCTTTAGCACCGTCTCTTTTTCCCTGTGCACCAATGCTTTAACTATAGAACGTACAAGGCACTGCTAACAGCACGTAACAGACTCATTTGAGGACATTTGATGACGGGTTATAAGGGCCCTTTACGTTCTACTAGCACGACAGTAAATATTTCCATTGGAAAGAGCGAAAAGTGCTGTATTATGGCGTGCAGGTTTGAAGTTTGTACGACCATGATAGAAAAGATAATGGCGTTTCTGTTTTCAAAACATATTTTGACTCTCGCAACACTGACAAGCCATCCAATCGTGTGCTATATGGCAATGATTATGATACAGTAAAGTGTTTTACTATTTTGTATAATAAATCGTTTTAAAAGTAGTGAAAGATGTCCCGTCATTTTAACACTGAAAGTATGACGTTGCAACTCGTCAGTTATTGGCAGAAGAATGCGTTGGACAGTTTCTGCATTAAATGACAGTGTTTGTAGCTTCAATAAATTATTCAGTAACTGACAGGGTCTTCGCCAGTTAACCACAGTACTGTGGCGAAAGGTTCTTGCAAAACGTCTGTTCATAGCGGCAGGAGTGGGGATAATTCAATTATATTATAACACTATTATTTTAATTGACTGGATCACCAGTAGACTATCCTTCACAGCATTTTCTCCTCAAAGAAGTTTAAACGGTGTGTATGGTTGTGTCACGATCCATGTTGAGCCATAATTTTTGACAAATTAAATTTAGAAAATTTAATAACGTTTACGTCATAACGCTTTTAATAACGGAAAAGGAAAATAAATTGAAATAGACAGGGCAGGACGTGTCAATGTACCACCACAGTCAACCGTCGGGGTTTTATAAATGTCAGTTGCAACGCACTAATGTGTCGGCTTTGTGTGTTTTTGTCACTAACAATGACGAATACAATAAAATGCACTAATATTGAATGCCAGCGTAACATTGTTGCTCTTATAATTGGATTGGTTACTACAAAACATGTTTATTATTGTGCAAACTGAAAATAACTAATGAATCTAGTGATCAAAAATGTTTAATAGACAAGTGTACTTGTCACTACAGATTTAAACATTTAAACGTTCATTTTGAAATTGTTTTATTTTGTTGATTTTCCGTGTTACTGACGTATATTGCCCAAATTTATTCAGCACTATTCCACAATTTGTCTGTGTGTGTGTGTGTGTGCGCGCGCGCGCGCGCGCGCGCGCGTGAATTGATATTTTACATTTTCTCAAACTGAATGCAGACCTCTCTTCAGATGGTATACTTTGTCTCATGTTTGTGTTCTTCTGGATATGACATTCCGGTAAATTAAGAAACCGATTGAACGTATTTTGTGACATTCTGAAATAGTTAAGAAACTTCTCATTGTTCGCCTTCAGGTCACCCATTAATGTATACAACTACAATCGGTGTAGGTTACAATCGGGTACAAGTGACAGGGTACCGCCACAGCGTGGTGCCACAAAGTGACCCGTCTGTAAGTGGTCTATATGTAGGCTACAAGCGGGTACAAGTGACAGAGTAGCGCCACAGCGTGGTGCCACATAGTGATCCCTCTGTAAGTGGTCTATACAGTATGTAGGCTACATATTGTTTACCCTGTTCAGTATTGCCACGCTATTTTGAGAAAGTCGGAAATCATAGTCTGTATCGCAGAGAAGGAAACACGCAACGATCTTTTCACATCGATAGTCACCGCACGATATTTTGGAAATCACGCTAAACTCTTAAAGAAATTGTAACTTAACGAAGGTTGGGGCTGTGGCTTCTACGGTCCTTTAAATGAAAACGAAGTAACGTCCTAATTTATCAAATGCAATGAACGTATCGTAATGTTCACTAAGCACGAGCTGTGAAGAACAAAGAAAAAAAGTATTTTTGTAAAGCTCCGTGAAGTTTTACTGTGTTGAGGAATGGAAAAAAGTATCCGGAAAGAGAGAAGATAACAAACGGAGAAGTATTAAACAGAATAAATGAAAAGAGGAAATTGATTGGAGCTATGAGAAAGGAAAAAGCAAATCGGATTAACCACATGTTAAGAAAGATCCTTTTACAGAAATCAATAGTCGAAGTGGAGATTATAGGGAAGAGAGCTAAAGGAAGAAGAAGAGGAAGAAGAAGAAGAAGATGATGATGGTGATGATGATAATGATGATGATGTTGATGGCGGGCAGCTCGGAGTGAAGAGTTCAGTTAAATCGGTAACGACGATGAAATTAGTGAAGCACAGTGAGCAGATACGCCTTCTGTATTGCGTAACATTCCCATTGTGTGAATACCCACGTATGACATCTGCCTTGTTTACAACCGTCACCGTTGTCCCTAGACCTGTAAGTCAATAGATGTCAACCATTCGACACAGTGAAGTAACACCCAGTCATCAGGCCACCCACACAAATACATTGTTACACCTACACGCCTCTTCTACTCTCATACTTTGTACTGACAAAGAACAAAACAATTATCTCTCTATCACACTCGTATTATTTACAGTAGGCCTATAAATACATGTACAAACAATAGTAAGAAATAATTTTTTCTAATGTATCAATATGATTTTCGCAATATTTAGTTGAAAAGTAGAATATGATATGCGCAGTATCATAATTCAATTTTAATACGAAATTTAAAAAGTTTATTGCCTCAAGTTGATTGTGTAATCACCAAATCTTGTTTGGTGCTGCTCTCTGGTGGCGGACCTGAAGTTAAAGCTAATGTAACATGATGCACTATGATAAAGAAATTACTGTAGTGCTGTGCTCTGGTGGCAGCTCTCAAGTAAACGACAAACAGATTGATTACAGTATAAAATTATTTTTAATATTTACGTTATTCTTGTAATAGTATTTAAAAATTCCGAATATGCTCACATTCTTTAAAATATTACGCACACACTTTTGTGGCAGTGGGGAAATGTTGGGAATCTATGCGGGGAGAAGACGTTTCACTGTCCTGGGAACACTGCTTTTTTGTTACACGTTGGGAATCTATTTCGTTACACGTTGAACAGCTGACTACCTTAGGAGCGCGAGGTGTACGGAAATGAGCCGGGCTCCCAATTCCCGTATATGACGTTTTCACTTCAAAAAGCGGCAAGCGATGTTTGTCTGTAAACTGTGCGGTTTCGACTCAAAATCATTCTATAATTCATCAAATGTTACTAAAATGTTGCTTTCACTCAATGTTTTATTCATTATTTCATTATTCCACGGAAAAAGACCGCAAGGCTTATACCGAACTTGAGGGAATCGATAATTGACACAACTACCATCTGACACAGTTCCTCAGTGGTCACAGCAATTTTAACGCCTACCTCTACAGAATGGGAAAGATGCAAAGCCAATAAGGTGCTCACTTTTACGGCATTCAGAAGTGGGGATAGCACTAGAAATGGAGCTCGGGGAGTTAACGTCCGAGAGTAAGTGAGATTAAGCTTCAAGGTAAAGAGAAATGGGATCGCATTTCGGCATTTATTCAGTGGGCCCTACTAGAAAATAAATACAGGTCCAACTTTCACCCAATGGGCAGTAGAACATAAGGGACAATTAGAAGAAACCCGATAAGGGCTCCGTCCTGAAGTAATACGTTAAGTGGTTCCAGGATGTACATCAGTGCCTGAATTAGAGGTATTTTAGTGGGTGAAAGTCATACACGCCAGAGGATAGACGGTTTACTCTGACGGCGCATAAAGTATTTTTACCCTTTTAAAAATATTATTATTATTATTATATCAACGAACAAGGAGAAACCGACGAATTAAAATAAATGAAGGAAAGTACTAAGCAGATGTACTTGGCTCAAGATGAAGGGAATTCGACGGCTTAAGCTGCACCAGTACATGATAGTTTTATGATCGATCCATGAACCGTGGTGCCTATTCGTATATCTTTGGTCTCCGCCTGCTAGATAAAACTACGCTTCCCCACCAAAATGCTTGTAATGCCTCAGGAAAGTGTAGCCCTACTACTGCGATGAGAAATCTGAATTACATTTACAAATTTACTGTAACATGTATTCACAAAATTTGGATACACTTAATTATATAGTGATATACTTTTATATGATAGTAATTCAATTCTTGGATCATGCTAACGACACAAATAGAAAAACACATTTATCATTTCAGAATCCCTGAAAATAAAGTTAGCTACAATTTCTCTTGTTGAAGAACTTAATCTGCCACGAGCCCATTGTCATGGAAAGTGGTCTGCAGTAACTTAACTGCATAATTCAACTCCAGACGCCATCAACGTAATGTAGTTTTATGCATTATACAGTATAATAGTAAACAACAATCCCATAAATTTGAAGTCATATAGGCCTACTATTACTACTACTGCTGCTGCTGCTACTACTACTACTACTACTACTACTACTACTACTACTACCACTGCTGCTACTACTACTACTACTACTACTACTACTACTACTACTACTACTACTACTACTACTACTACTACCACTACTACTTCATCATATTCTTGTTCTACTGTTTCTTCTCTATGGTTCTGTCCTTTTTTCTTTCCATATTGTTTTTTTTTTTTTACATTTTATTTGAGTATTTTGAGGAAAGAATTTCGACAACACCTCATAGAGAGTGGGCCATAAGTCAAACGAGAAATAGTTATGTTGATAACGTTTAGTCTGAAAGGTATTTCAAGTCATTTGTCACGGTTTGAAAGTTACTGTCATCAATGGAGACTTGAATGCCGGCAGTACATAATTAATAATTAATTAATAGTTATGCTCGTATAATCAATGTTAATATTAATTGAAGATGATGATTATTGTTATTATTATCATTATCATAGACCTCGAAGTAGATTCAAAGACCAGATAGAGGAGGATCTCGGAAAGCTGAACATAAGATTCTGGAAAACCGGGGCTCGCAATAGGGAAGAATCGAGTCGACGCTTGGAGCAGGCCAAGACCCACCAACGGTAGTAGAGCCACGGCTGATGATGCTTATTAACATTGTAATAATTATTGCTATTCTTATGAAACGTATACACGGATTTGCAATACGCACTCGTCCGTTTACATATAGCACTGTGTATCGGCCGTTTGGGTTGTTTCTTTGTCAAAGCGAACATTGACACAAATGTTTTATAACTTTGTATTGTTAATGGCCGAGCCTCACAAAACTTGTCATCCTCTACGAAAGAATAACGTCCAGTATCCAGCGAATTCTAACCACCTAACTTCTTTCTGACGTCCTGATAACTTCCATAATTTTTCAAACAAAGTAGTGTAAATGAAAAGTTACTGTGACTATTGGAATATAAAAGTAGATCTAATACAAGGGAGAGACAACAAACATTTATAAAAAAAGTTGCCTTGTTTTTATTATTTTTGTAGCTAACATGGAAGGATGTGTAGTTTAACAGCGTGTTAACAATTGCACAGACAAGAGTAGGTATTTCCGTATGCGGGGGGAACACCGTTGTCTGTCTGCGTGTACACGTGCGTAACACGTGTCCAAATTTAACCTGATGCTGATGCACCCGTCTACACTGTCTCAAACACTTAAAGTACCGTGTACTGTTGCAACTCAAACCTTAACCCATGAATATCTAAACTTGACATCGCATAGAATTCAAATTACTAAACAAAAAACAACAAATATATTGTTGTTCATTGACGGGCTATTAGGCCGCGGTCTAAAAACAGACGTTTCGGCGCCACCATTGGAGTCCATATTCAGTCTTAAACGATTGAAAGTCATAATATATAATATATTGCAACGAAACAAATTATGACTGCATAGATAGGTTGTTTTGAAATTACTACAACAGAGTGTATATCTGGAGGTAGGAAAATTTTATTCATTAACACATTAAAATTTACTATTGTCTTATGGCTTTATAATATAAAATTGTTTATTACACAATTATCTTTCAATAAATGAGTCTATTGGCTTGTTTACATATAAGTTACTTATGCAGAGAATTCCAAATGTTTCGTAGACGTCAGGCGCTCCGCTCTCGCTGCTCCTCCGCACGTCGACCGAAGATCACTAACGCTGAATATCCACGTCTAGGTACACACGCACTGCAACATGGGCATGTTATTGTTTATAACTTAAGTACTCTTAATCTCAGGGATCAAAATTGGGTAAAAATAGATCGTGTATTAGGCTTACACAATTCCGGCTTCTTGAAGTGTTCTCGCGTTAATAATCAGAATATCACGGTAGATATTCTGCCCTAATCCGGAAATCTTCCACTTTTCTCGAAAAAGCACAAGAATGTGATCTATTAAAAAAGAAAACAAAAAACTGATTTCTGTACCTATTCTTCATACTGGTGCAATTACCTACTAGGCCTACGGGTTGTATATACGAGTATGTCTGGAACATGTTATTATTATTCCGGCTTTACGATGTTTACACATTTTCCGGAACCAAAGATTACAGAAGTGCTTCAATTCTCATCTTCCACTGATGCTTGTCCATACAAAGATCTTCTTCAATATTTCTCGTTCCCTCAATATAGTCTGAAGTTCTTCTATCCAGGGGATAGGTGGTCATCCTCTTTTCCTTGTTCCTGGTGGGATCCATTCCATAACCCTCCTTGGCAGTCTCTCGTGTGCCGTTCTTTTCGTGGTCGATACCATTCTAATTTTTTTGTTTGGATAAAATCAACAATTGAATTTTTTACATTCACTCTGTCCTTTTTGGTACCTCTACTTATTAGAATACAGGCAGTGTTTAGAGTAGAATTCAACACCAAGCACCAGGACTCTGTTTATCTGAATTTCCAATTATCCGGATCATTTCTACGTAAAGACACTATTACGAAGAGAATTTAATTTAGAAACACAATCAGCCTTCACAGTGTATGAGAAAGCATTCGATCGTACTCGTGGAGGCAAACTTTGGTTTTGTAATGGAAATAAGAAAGAGGACAGCCTAATACTAATATTTAATCAAAAGAGTAAAATCGCTTTACAGTAACATCTCAATTTGTAACTGATACCGGAATTGGCAAAGTAGTGATTCCGGAAATTAAAACTAATCAAGGCGTAAGACAGGAGGGCTGTGCTTTATCACCGAGACTACATAGATGACCTTGTAAGAGAATGGAAGAAACTCGCACCACCAGGTATATAAATTCTCAGCACGGATTTGTAAGCTCTATGCTCTTTACTGATGATCAGGTTATAATCCAGGACAGTGAAGAAAAATTGCAATTGCGTGTGTAAAGATTGAATCAATTGTGCGACACAATTTAAAAATATCAGTGTAAAAATCCAAGGACATGGCATTCATAGGAAAAGTTTCAGAATGGACAAATACCGAATTGGCAATAAAACGCTGGAACAGGTACAACATTTGAAGCGTGTGGAATGTGCGATGTAACGTACGAGGAGGAACTGATACTTGTCGAAGGGTATGTGGCGTCATACGACGAGCTCTGAATGTAAACACTACGATAAATACTCAAATAAAGTTTGATAAAGTGATGACAGTGCCCTCTTTGTTGTATGGATTAGAATCATGGTCCCCAAGGAAAGGAGACTTCAGATGGATGGAATACTCAGGAATAAGATTTATTTTGATCAATCAAAATAGTACAAAATTTGTTTTACTTTTGAATTATGGTTTGCATCGTGCTTAAGATTTTTTTAATATCTTTAAAATATTTTCGTTTAAAAGGTGGCGTTGTCAGACTAAACAAGGCAAGTTTTCCATGTCAAGTTTCCAACATTTGATGGACACTCACACTGAGGCACGTATGTTCAGCAATTTGAAGCAGCTGAAGATGAATCAGTGGACAAACAAGAAAGGTCTTATTCTTGCTGTCAAATAAATAATGAACTACTCATCGACATGAAACATCGACTTTCAGACTATGACACAACACGAGATAACTAATGATCATAGTGTCGCCACCTATGTGTAAGACCCGGAACGAGGTACATTACGATAGCGCACGTTAGAGTTAATCATTTAATTATGTAGGGTATGGATTTTAAAGGTAAAGTATGGATTATAGCCTAATAATTAAAAGCAAACAAGGTTTTTGGTAACCAAATATGGCACAATGTGGATACATTTGTGTGTCCGTGGGGGTGGGGGGGGGGAGATAAACGGGTTGTTGAGTAGTGAGTGTTTGGTTGAATGTGTAAATAAATGGCGCACTGAGGGACACGTCAGTGTTGACTGAAGGCGGGTGTCAGACGTATGTAAACAAACAGTACAAATGACGTCACCTGGGAATTTGCACAATGGAAATGTCATACTGTATGTAGTATATACAGCAGCCATACTGCGTGGGCGTGGGCAGATGTACTTAGCGACCTTTCTGAAGCGAAACGGTGCGCCGTTAGCAAGTGTATCAGTTTTGTTTAATAAAATAAATTAATGTTACTGTTAATATTAAATCGGTGGAAGAAGAATCGAATGTATACGGTTTGCTGATGACATGGATGTTTCAGCATAAAAGGAAGAGACAATTAATGAAATGATAAGAGATTTAGTATGCGAGGAATATGAAATGAGGATTAATAAGTAAAAAACTAAGTGTATGGTGATTAGCACAGGAGGAAAAAAGGCAAACATAAAGATAGGGCAACACAAAATACAACAGGTGGAGTTGTTTAAATATCTTGGAAGCTTGATAAGTGAAGATATATCCTGCACTCTTGAAATTAGAGCAAGAACTGCTACAGCGAAAGAGCCATTTAATGGGAAGAAAAGACTGATGTGTGGCAAAATTAATAAGCATTTAAGGAAAATGTTGGCCAAATGTTATGTGTGGAGCGTTGCTTTATATGATGCAGAATAGGGGAAGAGAGAAGAATCCTGAAGGTAATAAAATAGGAAAAAGAATTGGTTTGGTCGTTTTTTAAGAAGATACTGCTTGCTTACAACTGCCATGGTGGGTGTCATAGAAGGAGAAAACAGAAGAAGGCGTAGAAGAATGAAGTTAATAGATAGCATTAAAATCAGAGGGTGCTACGAAGAAACGAAAAGACTGGCATGCGATCGGACAGCTTGGAGAGGTTTCACCATTTGAAAACCTGCCTTAGGGCAGAACACACAAAAAAGACTGCTAATATAAATACCTGAGAAATTACTAAAAATACTTTGGCCCGGGCTGTTGGACCGTGGTCGATTGCTTAACTTTCTGCTTCCAAACGTTTCGCCACACCTGCGGAGGCCATCATCAGTAGAAAAACGTTCGAAAAGGCAACATGACGAACGTGCTTCACTGTTCAAGGCGAAAGCAATGAACAATCGCAGAACCCAATTTTCCCAATATAGGCCTAACTGCTATGATCTAGGCGAACCAGTTATAGTGCGACCAATTGGTTTCCCCTAATCAGTTGACTTTTCGGCCTCTTAACTTTTGAAATGTTTTTTTACTGAGGATGGCCTTCGGACCTGTGGCCAAAACGTTTAGACACAAATTTAAGCAATCGACCACAGTCCAACAGGCCGGTATATAGCCTACTATTTTTAATAATGTTGCCACATGCCGTGATAGCCATCGTAACAATGCTGAGAAATTGTTATTATTATTATTACAAGTATACATATAGTATGCAGTATGTATACATAAAATCCGTAAAGAGCTTCTTCTTCTTCCTCTTCTTCTTCTTCACTATCATCTCTATTGCAGAGTTTCGTCTCGTTGTCGGTATTCTATTAAGATGTTTCTTCACCTGATTCAAAGTTTTAGAACCATACAACAACATCGATATTACCATAACCTTAAAAGTTAACTTTCACTCTGTTTCGTCTTTCTTCGTCGTCTTCTTCTTCTTCCTCTTCTATCTTCTTCTTCGTTATTCTTCTTATATCAGAGATAGGCGATTTACATGTTCAGGCCCCAAAGGTCATCCACAATTATCCGATTTGTTCTTTTGCGACTTTTGAGTAAGATAAATGTCCTCTCAGGACGTTACCAGTGTCCTGAAGTGTAAGACCAGTAGTAGGAGTGTTATCTTTGAACCTCTGAGATCCACGTTCTAGATTCCTCCGCCTCCAGTCTCGTTGGGAAACTTTCCTCTTCCGCCTCCAGTGCCGATGACTATTTGCTACGTTTAATCCTGACCGGGCCCTTATCGAGTAGCATAAAAGGAAAACAAGAAAACAACAGTTACAAAGTAAAGCTTACAGAGTTACAGAGTATAGAAGAATAAAAGGCTCTCTAGCTCTCAAAACCTAATAACGTCGGGTTGTAAAGATGAGATTTGGCTTCAAGAGGAAAGATTAAAGAAAGGGGTTCAACCCCTTTCTATAGCAAGGTGAGAGTAGAGCTAGTATACATCGGATGCGCTAAATCCTTATCAATCAGGTGTCGACCCCTTTCTATAGCAAGGTGAGAATAAAGCTTGTATACATCGGATGCGCTAAATCATTATCCACAAGGATTCAACCCCTTTCTATAGCAAGGTGAGAATAAAGCTTGTATACATCGGATGCGCTAAATCCTTATCCATCAGGATTCAACCCCTTTCTATAGCAAGGTGAGAGTAGAGCTAGTATACATCGGATGCGCTAAATCCTTATCCATCAGGATTCGACCCCTTTCTATAGCAAGGTGAGAATATAGCTAGTATAAATCGGATGCGCTAAATCCTTATCCATCAGGTTTCGACCCCTTTCTATAGCAAGGTGAGAATAGAGCTGGTATAAATCGGATGCGCTAAATCCTTATCCATCAGGTTTCGACCCCTTTCTATAGCAAGGTGAGAATAGAGCTGGTATACATCGGATGCGCTAAATCCTTATCCATCAGGTGTCAACCCCTTTCTATAACGAGGTGAGAATAGAGCTAGTATACATCGGATGCGCTAAATCCTTATCCATAAGGATTCAACCCCTTTCTATAGCAAGGTGAGAATAAAGCTAGTATACATCGGATACGCTAAATCCTTATCCATCAGGTGCCAACCCCTTTCTATAGCAAGGTGAGAATAAAGCTAGTATACATCGGATACGCTAAATCCTTATCCATCAGGTGCCAACCCCTTTCTATAGCAAGGTGAGAATAAAGCTAGTATACATCGGATGCGCTAAATCCTTATCCATCAGGTTTCGACCCCTTTCTATAGCAAGGTGAGAATAGAGCTGGTATAAATCGGATGCGCTAAATCCTTATCCATCAGGTGTCGACCCCTTTCTATAACGAGGTGAGAATAGAGCTGGTATACATCGGATGCGCTAAATCCTTATCCATCAGGTGTCAACCCCTTTCTATAACGAGGTGAGAATAGAGCTAGTATACATCGGATGCGCTAAATCCTTATCCATAAGGATTCAACCCCTTTCTATAGCGAAGGTGAGAATAAAGCTAGTATACATCGGATACGCTAAATCCTTATCCATCAGGTGCCAACCCCTTTCTATAGCAAGGTGAGAATAAAACTAGTATACATCGGATGCGCTAAATCCTTATCCACCAGGATTCAAGCCCTTTCTATAGCAAGGTGAGAATAGAGCTAGTATACATCGGATGCGCTAAATCCTTATCCATCAACGTTGTTGTCGTTGACAATTATTGACGATCTGTTGTAGGTATTGATTGAAACTTCACCAACTTGTGACCAACATCCTAATCTACATCATTAGTAATGTCGCAAAGAAAATGGCGGAAATGAGACTCCTGTTCTTATTATTACATATATTTTAATATTTATAATAATTGTTTCTAATAATATTAATGAATGTTAATGATAATTATTAATATGTATTAATCATGTTTTTAATATTACTTTATTTTGCATTGGGTATTTAACCAAACGATTTTATTGTCCACACAAGTTTTCTGTATTGTACTTTGTACAAAAAAACATGTTTGTTGTATTGTAAAGACATACGTGTGGAGTGTTGGCCTATACGGAAGTGGATCTTGGATAATTGGAGAAAGTGACAAGAAAAGACCGCCAAGCATTTGAAACCTGGAGCTACAGAAGAATATTCAAGATAAGCTGGGGGGAGAAGATAACGAATGAGGAAGTCTTTAGAAGAGGTCAGGAGGAGAAGAGCTTTCTACGAAATTTAAAAGGCAGAAAAGCTAAGTTTATAGGGCATATACTACGACACAATGGGTTGGTTAAGAGAATAATAGAAGGAACATTTGAAGTGAAGAATCACAGAAGACGACCCCGTTTAGACTACATGAAACAGCTTATGGTTGATATGAACTGCACATCGTATTGTGAGTTGAAAAGAAAAGTGTGAAGCGTGAAGAATGGCGAGCTGCTGCCAACCAGCCAATGGGGTGCTAACATATAAGAGAGAGACTTTGAACAGACCTGTAGTAAAAGTAATATCGGTCTCTGAAAGGGTGAATTCATTGTGTTGGATGATTACCTGATCATCCGCTAGCAGCATTGTATTCAAGCGTGTGTATTATTTATTTGAATTACTATGTTCATTCTTAATTTCCACTTTCTGACTGTAGAAAATTTATCAGTTTATAAATTTAAAACGCTGGAGGAGGGATACAGCCTTCATGAACTACTTATACTGAAATAATTATAGTTTGTCGATTAATGTATTTAATAATTATGCGATAGAATTAATGATTTAATATAGCTATATGTTGACTGATGTTTACTAGTTAGGTCTAGTATACATTTGCGACTTTAATCCTCGTGGTTCTTTAGTCACGAATAAGAAAGTTATTGGTAACATTCACTGCCTCTTAAAATCGATGGATACGCTTCCTGTAGATCTACTCTCTTACACCTGGGCTACAGTGTGTCTTATAATGTAGGCAACGACGTCGTGAATAAGTTGCATAAGTTCAACCTTATGTGCGGGACCATTAGGCGAACCCTTCAGTCAGCAAGTAAAGGAACACGCCTTTACGAGTCTGAGAATTGGACTTTAACGAAAGGTCAGGCCAATCGCATCCAAGGGGCTGAAATGAGATTTCTCAGGCACGTAGCAGAGTATATTCTCCATGATCATAGAAGAAACACAGATACACGCCAGGAACTGAATATTATGAGTATACTCGACAGGATCGTCCCGTATTGGCTGAATTGGTGGTAACATCTTTGCCGCATCCCCAAACAATAATGAAATTATAAGCCGAGGGGACGGAAAGGTGTGGGACGCCCGAGGAAGTGCTGGAGTGATCAGTTGTAATCTTTGGCTATTTGAGACCAGAACAAACCATCCTTGCTTTAATCCTTGAAGAAGAAGAAGAAGATGATGATGATCTACTCTCTTCCAAAATTATAAATGACCCTGTGTTTTTTAAGCGTATAGTGATCTGTATTTATTATATTCTCTTATGTGAAAAACTGTGAATTATTTAGTGTATGTTTTTGTTTTGACAGCCAACAATTTTATTTTATGAATAAGCCTTTCATGAAAAGTAACAAAACCTGAAATTATAAAAAGGATGATGGGATTAAAGTTAGAATATATTGTTGTGAGTATATTTTAAATAACAAATATACTGAAGAAAGCTAGAAGTACGTTTTAAAAAATATTAAATTATTCATAAACTAATTTTACTTTTCAAGAGTGACAGAGGTGTATAATTTTCATTCGTCTCGAATGCAGGGTGCGAGTATTTCTCAGCAGTAAAATAATTTTCCCAGTAAAAATCCGACTCCTGCTAACAACAATTCCCTTGTTTTTTTTTTATTCTTTCTTAAAATAGTATTGTTTTCACAGTGAAAATTCTTTTGTCATCCTAATAAAACAACACAATTACTCGTACGGGACAGACAAAGAGGTTGAAAAGAAACAACTTGACAGAATCACGGTGAAAATTGAGGAAAAGACAACGAGAAAAAGAAATAAAGAGATAGAGAGAGCGTGAGTGGGTGAGGAAGAGAGACAAAAGCAGGAACTGACAAACAGATTTGGCAGATATACGTATGTGTCTCCCTAGGCGAAATCTTTTCCCTCATTATTTTTAGCTTCAACTAAACTCTTATTGACTGTGTTTGTGGAAAAATTAAAATGTGTTTAGGGATTTTTCGTACGATTATATTCTATAATACGACAAAATAGCATTTAATTTGGTTCACGAATTATTCACGTTGTTTATAAAATTCACTTCTCTGAATACTTTTATCATTTTCAGGTTAATGAAAAGAACAATTCCAACGCCGTTTTTATAGAGCAGAGCACAAAAAACCGGTTTTGATGACCTGCAGACTAGCTAACGGTTATGATGGTAGATCGTCATGTTGTTTAGTAGGGAAATCATATTAACTGACACCAAAGATGTCGCTTTTAATTAGACACAAACAATAGTTGCAAATCAACAAATCACTCTTACACAATAATTTGAGTCAAAGTTGTCCAACAGACAACAATAAATGTCACCTTCTTACATTTCCGCACTAATTGATACTGAACGGCAAAAATAGCTTCGATCCGCACTTGTAAAATCGCCAGGTCTAACTAAATTTGCCGGTTATTGGATGTTTATATTTACACCAAGCTGAGATTTCAGAATTATTTTTTATATTCCGGACTTTGTGCCGATAATACTTAACGTAGTTACAGGCGCTAGAACAATCTGGAGGCTAGCTGTAAGTCCGACGTTGCCGCAGCGTGCCGACTGCATGCGGTAGGCTAGTCGAGAAATGTGTGGAAAGGCAATATCGAATTAATTATCTAGTGCGTTGCGTAATTGTCTGTCATCTCATTGTAGTCTAATGTTTGGACTAAAAGTAGTACCTACTTTCCGAACATACGATGATATAAGAGACCCTGAAGACATCGTTTTTAACCGTTATTCTAGGCACCATCCACTATGTGGTGTTTCTTCACGTATCAACAAGAACATCGTAGAATCATCTCGAAACCAAAAGCAGCGCTTTTGTACCGGCCAGTCCGTTATTTCTGAGGTTCGCTGAGCTTCGACAATGAGCGTTATTTGACAGCGGCTTAGTGTAAAATGTTGATTGTTAATTATTGTGTGCAGAGATTTTTTTGTAAGTGATGACTTTTATTAATTCTTGCGGCGATCTGTGTTGGACAATTTTAATTTGGAGAATTGTTGTATACAATTGTTTTATTTTTAATGAAACTGTTTACTAAAGTTGTGACTAACTTTGAAATGGTATGAACAGATCTCGGTCTTAGAGACACAGACAGTTGGTCTGGTCTATGGCCGGCTCTAGTAGAAGGCCAGAATATTAAACGTGGCAACTTTTGAACCAGCTGTTATTTGAGGCCGACTAGACGATCTCTTAATTTATGTATTTCAATAATCAAATCGCGTCATTTTTAATTGCCGGTTAACAGCAGTTTTATAATTCTTCATTTTTTGGAAATTAAAAGTTTATTGTGTAAAATACTGTTATATTATTTAAGAAATATAATAATTAACTCATTCATATCATACGAATTTATTAATTCGAACAAAATTAATTCATTAGGACTAACACTAATTCAATAACTTCTTTAACTTAAACGTATAGTACTAAGTGCACACAGACCTATAATTTAGGTTTATCTATAAATAGGCCTACTCATGATTTTAGTAATGCCATGAAATTAAATCAGAATGCAACATGTTCACTTTAGCTACTTTATTACACTATGCTTATAGGCCTTAGATGCAACGTTGCCACGTTTAATATTCCGGCCTTCTACTATAGTCGGCCATGTCTGGTCGCAAGTTCCATCCGTCAGATGGCGTTTAAACAGCAGATGGCGGACGAATGTCTGCCAAGGTAAGGAACGATAACATAAAATGTGTTGAATTCTATAACAGATTCAAACAAACGGTCGAAATGCTGTGAACTGTACACAGGATGACACGGAGATAGATAGCGCCAGTAGTATCGAATGGCAAGGATCTGTCACAAGCTAGATCCGTCAGATGGCTTTGCGTACCGTAACAGTAATCGGTACGAACAGTTCACCAACTTAGTTTTCTCCGGTGTACAGTTTTTTCTTCCAGTCTGTAAACAAACAATGCCACATGATAGTCATAACAACATAATTCGCATGCTGTGTATGTGGATGTGTATGTCACATTTGCTTATGTATACATTTTTTTTGCCTTCAGTTAGCACGTGCTTTCTCCATTGATTTAATTTTCTTAATTCCCCTTTTGATTTCTTTTAAAATGTTAAACTAGTAAGCTCCTCGAGCTGCAGAACGCGCTCATATTTTGAAAGAAGTACGTTAATTTTGGATAAATTTTAATATTAGATAATTTTCTGAAAAATTACGAAAATTACAATTATCCTACTATTTTTGTATAGTAATGTAACAGTTATTGTAGAGCAATCCTATAGTAAACGTTAAAAATTTTAATAAATCGGATTTGTGTTAAAATTTTCTTTAGCCTGACAGCCGGCTGGATTTTTATACAATTTATAAAATTGTTGATTCGATTTTTGGGGCTTTGTGATAAAAAATTTTCAAATTTGCACTACATTCAAATTTTGGTTGAAACTCTCTTTAATATGACAACATAGAATTTACAATGATATTAGATTTTTGCCTAACTTTTTCAAATACAGTTCCCAAAAGTTTTAAATATCCACAGATTAACGTTACATCCAGTCTTTAATACCTTTTAATTTGATATGCTGTACAAAGCATTGTGATTTTATTAAATGTTTACCCATTATTGCCTCCTACGTTACAAAATTAAAAATGTTTAAAAATAAACATTAAATTCATGTTTTGCTTTAATTATAAGAAATTACATTATGCATAAATTGCTTAATTCATATTTGTCTTTAATTTGATAGCCTTTTACAATTTTTACAGAATTTGGACTCCTCATATTTTTGCGTCTTGTCCGCCCAAAATCAATCAATCTCAAAAACAATAGGGTTCTGTAGGGTGAAATTGTGAACACGTATGGAAAGTTTTGCAAAAATCGTTTGATGGGGTCAAAGTTTATCTTCTCTCAGACACAAGACAGACAGACGAATGTCAATCGTTCGAGTTAAAACTGGAAACTCGATTCACTTCTTCAACAAATCACTTTACATTTACGTAATTTCCTTTACGAATAACGTATAATGCTTAACTGAAGTAAAATGTAACGCTAATAAGTAAGTAATAAGTAATTGGTTTCGTTAATTTAGAACTGACGCATGTATGACATTTTTAACCCCTTTTTACTTTCAACGCCTCTTGCAAACAGATAACATAGGGATAATACCATAAAACACAAATTGGGTTAAGTGCATTAACTTGTAATCTAGCTACTAATATTGTCTATTAAAGTTTCAATCCTCCTGTGCGCGGAGAGATTGTTTAGCAATTTGAATATGAACAAATTACATTTCAAGTGAATTCCTGAAACAATGTTGTAAGAAACCAACCAAACTCTATATTAAACCGTCTCCAGAAATTATGCGAAGTTTCAGATTGCAGTAGTTGAGTTTCCTTTGCAGAACAATCCGCAAACATCATTGTTCTCTCTACACTAACATTTATATTTCTCAATGCAAATACCATTAATTAACTTAAATTGATTATTTAATTATGTCGTTATTAAAATCGATTAACATAATTGCATTTATTTAACAAAAGCATTCTATTTCTAAGAAGGCGTTCACCAACTGATCTGATTACGAAGTGATTCTATGCAGTAGCATGTTTCAAGATTATGCTTACAATATACCATAACAAAATAATCTCCACGGCCGGTATTTATGACATTTGAGTTGCTCGGCATTTCCTTGAAGTGAGGCTCCAGTTTACAAGTTTCAGCATTTAAATCCTAATAATTCCCCTCCCCCTCCAACAAAGATGTTTATTTTGTGTTTTTTCCTAGTCTGTAGTCGGAAGGAAGAAGATCCAGTCAGAATAACTCTTGGAAATAATGTTCTCCAGGCAGTTAAAGAATATAACTATCTAGGAAGTAAAATCACAAGTGATGGACGTAGTAGTAGGGAAATTATAACCAGAATTAACCAGGCTAAAATTGCTTTTTAACAAACAGAGAAACCTCTTCACTTCAAACACTATCAGGCTAAAAATAAGGAAGAATCTAGTAAAGACATACGTGTTGAGTGTTGCTCTATACGGGAGTGAATCTTGGACAATTGAAGAAAGTGACAAGAAAAGACTCCACGCATTTGAGACCTGGTGCGACAGAAGAATATTCAAGATACGCTGGAGGGAGAAGATAACGAATGAGGAAATCTTTAGAAGAGCTCAGGAGGAGAAAAGCTTTCTACGAAATTTAAAAGGCAGAAGAGCTAGTTTTATAGGGCATACACTACGACATAATGGGTTGGTTAAGAGAATAGTTGAAGGGAAGAATCACACAAGATGACCCCGTTTAGACTACATGAACTGCACATCATATTGTGAGTTGAAAAGAAAAGCAGAGAAGCGTGAAGAATGGCGAGCTGCTGCCACCCAGCCTATGGGCAGCTAACCTAGAAGAGAAAGAGAGAGAGAGAGAGAGAGAGAGAGAGAGAGAGAGAGAGAGAGAGAGGGAGAGACTTTTGTTGATTATGGCATGATACATATGTATTCTCAGAATGTTTAAAAACGGTAAATAAATTTTATATTGTACAGTATTCTTTCCGTTATAGAGCGTCCAGACGTTTGTACAGAGCATTTGTGTCTTTCCAGCAGGACGTAATTCCCCTACGACAAATGTAGAATATGTCCTTCCGATAGGACGCATTCTTCTGGCAGTAACTGACGAGTTGGAACGTCATACTTTCGGTGTCACAAATGACGGGACGTCTTTCATTACTTTCAAAACAATTTATTATAGAAAATAATAATGAACTGTATCATAATCACTGCCGTATTGCACACGACACACGACTTACTGCCGGTGGTAGGAGCGTCAAAGTATGTCGTTACTATAGATACGATCACCTGTTCTTATAATGCTCGCCATTACTGAACGGTCAGTCGTACCGATTTCAAACTTATACGCCCCAAGTTCAGCACGTTTCGTCCTTTCCAATGGTAATGTTTATGGTTGTGCCAGGAGAACGTAAAGGCCACTCATAACCTGTCAAATGAGGACGTTACATCTTTGTAACAGTGTCTTGTACGTTCTATAGTTAGATTTTCTACAATACTCTTCCAGCGCTGCATTTTATTCCACTCATTATATCTTATTTATATTTTTACCCCATTATAGAAAGTTCTACATGATTTTCGGCTATCGCAGCAGAGCCCAGCTGTAATGTTTGTGTGCGTACGTGACACGCGTCAACAAACGAGGCGTCAACAAACGTCAATCAATTACGTTCTAGTGTTTTCGAGTGGCGTTGACGCGTATTATAGATTATTCTGGAACACCTGTGCTATCTATTTAAACAACGACAGCTGCCGCTTAGAGGTCACTTTTACGTCCGCCATTACTAGTTAGTTTACATCGGGCGATTTACACAGTGCGTCTTCATTGGTGTCTTGTATTTTGTTTTCCACTGTACCATACTACGATCAATTAAACCGGCGTAACAATATTAAAACAGTGAAAACATTTAAGATACAGCATGACCGCCTTAAGGTTATAAGATAAAGTAATGAAAGAGTTAACATTTCAAGAACATTTAATATCTAGACCTAATTAGTATAGCCTACTCAAATATTTAGGCCTACATGCAAACGGTAGTCGTATGTTATGAGGAAACGGTAGTTTGTTTACAAAAGTAGACGTTTCAAGAACTTCATTTTACATTTTTTGGTTGAGAAATTAGCAATTATGTAACTGAAGTTTATTTTTCTTAATAAATCCTAATCAATATTTAAACGGTTTCAAATATTTAGATGTCAATTATTGCGATAATTTCTTGTCTTTTAAACTATTATTGTTTTACACTTTCCCGTGAGCACAGATTTTATTTATCTGATATCTTTCACAGGAAGTGATTTTGTTTTAATTAAACTAATATTAGCTATCAGTGGTTCCTAAATATCTTTGAAAGTCTTTGAATGTCCAATTTGTCCAGATATGTTTGATCTTTTAGGTTTTTATTATCTTTTAGTAAATTATCTTTTTATCCATTTTTCAATTATTTTGGATATTAGTTTAAATTTATCCCAGGCCAGTCGTATTTAAGCGGGCGAAATTAGATTTGTCAGATATGTTTGATTATGTCGTGAAAACAAAGACGTGACTGCCTTTTCTTATCGTGGTCGTAGATCTCTTCAAGACCGTAGAAGAAATGCGGTTAAATGACACGAACTGAATATTATGAGTATACATGATAGCGCTGCCCAGTATAGGTTTAAACGGTTGGAACATCTCAACGGAATGACTGCCGCATCCTCAAACATCTATTGAATTATTAGCCGAAGGGACGGAGAGGTGTGGGACGTACGAAGAAGCGTTGGATTGACCAAGGGTAGTCTATCTGCTTGCGGTCCAAGCAAACAAACAATCATCATCATCATCTTCAAGGATTAAACCAAGTATGGTTTGTTCCGGTCTCAAACAGGCAAAGATTACAGCTGGTCACTCCAGCGCTTCCTTGGACGTCCCACACCTCTCCGTCCACTCAGCTTATAGTCCCATAGTTGTTTGGGGATGCGGCAGTCATCCATTCGGCAAAGATGTTTCCACCAATTCAGCCGATACTGGGCGATCCTGTCGAGTATACTCATGATATTCAGTTACTGCTGTATATCTGTGTTTCTTCTATGATCATGGAGAGTATACCCTGCCACGTGCCTAAGAAATCTCATTTCAGCCGCTTGGATGCGACTGACCTAGCCTTTCGTTAAAGTCCAATTCTCAGACCAATAAAGAAGTGTGGGAAGAGCCGTCACCTTGTAGAATTTTAGGCGTGTTCCTTTACTTGCTGACTTAAGGGTTCGCCTAATGGTCCCGCACATAAGGTTGAACTTATGCAACTTATTCACAACGTCGTCGCTTGCATTATAAGACACACTGTAGCCCAGGTATTCAAAATGCCTAATTTGTTCCAGGACAGTACAATCTATGACAATTTTGCCCGTACGGGATCAGTTCCATGAAAAGCCATCACAGTCTTGCGTGTGAATATCTGCAGATTCGATTTAATAAATGTATAGCCATCTGCAAGTTATAAACTTCATACATTAAAAAACATATGTGCTTTCTCAAGAGGTAGACCTACTTTGAAGTAGTTTATTAAAATGTTACGGGTTTGCAATTTAGTCACACGTAACATGGAACAGAAGTGAAGTTAAGTTAGTGTCTGTGTGACAGTACCTCCAGTAACCGGGCATTATTGTGGATCGCTTGTTATAATGGTAAAGTACACCGTTTAGAATAAGTGTTTGTCCGGTCATGATGTGGGGGGGAGGGGGTAAAGTGTTTGAGTTGCAATGGCCTCAAAACCAACCACTGTCTGTACCTGTTGAAGTGTGTGCTGATTGCATGACTTGTCCTTAATTTGGTGTGAAAAACTCGGCCTCTTGAAACTTCTCTCTAATGAACGAGATAATTACAGTGTTGAAATTTTGTACAAGTGGTAACGTTTCTTGAGTGTCTGTTAGCCTTTACTTTTATTTAAATAAACATAATAATATTTAGCCTACGCTGCGATTTTCGACAACATTTGAAGTATTTTTTCGCATTCTAGCTTCCAAAAGTTACAATCTTTCTAATCATCCACCTTCAGATCACTCTGTGTCATTGCATTCCGTATACTTTCTACATACATACATCCCTGGCTTTACAGCCCAGATCGAGTCTTGCCGTCTAAAAAAATTGCCTCCACTTATTCCTGTCCTCAGCTATCCGCCACCAATTCACTGCACCCAGATTCCTCGCATCACTGCCTACCTGGCCCAACCATGCGTTGTTCAGTTTAGTGTGATGTTGTGTGCGGGCAATGTTTGTAATTAGAGAGTTTGATTATTGTTTTGCAATATTTTGTGAAGTACAATTTTAATCTTCAATACAACTGAAGTACAATAAAGATTGTAATCTTGAAGTACAAGAAGTGTTATTCTTTGGTCTTTCAATCTCTCTTTTTCCTATTGGCTTGTGTTTCATAATTCCTTTTGCCGTACGTCCGTCATCCATTCTCTGAACGTGTCCTGTCCGTCTTAATCTATTAATATTTGGCAAATCGGACAACTGTAATGTCATTGTACTTAGCATATAATTCATTATTATTTCACTTTCTCCAGACTCCGTCCTGTTGGATTGGCCCATAAATCCTTCTCAGTATCTTCCTTGCAAACACAGCCAGCCTGTGTTCATCAATTTTGTTGAGTACCCAGCACTCAGAGCCATATGTCAATAAAGGCCTTACCAATGTCTTGTAAAGCGTGGCTTTAGTTTCTGTGGTTAATAGTCTTTACTTAAAATGTTTATTCAACCAATAATAGCTTCTATTAGCAGCCATAATTCTTCTTTCAATTTGTTTTGTGCAGTTATTCTCAGCATCGACATATGTCTCCAGATATACGAAGCATTTACTCTTTCAAAATTATAGCCATCTATTAGTATATTTGAAATATTATCATTACTGCTTCCCACAGCCATAAAATTTGTTTTATTTTCATTTATAACAAGCGCCATGCTCTTAGCCGATGATTCAAGTGTTCTAAAGGCATTCCGAATACCTTCTACTCTAGTCTTTCGTGGGCTCCCGCTTGAAGGGTTCATTTCATTAATTTCTTTGGCTATTTATCATTACCCATACGGCACATATGTCCGTACCGTCATTGTTTGCTTCTATTGTGCCATTTATACTAGTACTTATATACATTCATTCTTCTTCCTATTTCTTCATTATAAACCCTATCTTCCAATGTAAGACTATAGTACCTTCTCCAGTACCACATTTCCATGGCTTATAATATTTTTTCTCATAACTAACAAATGTAGTTTGCAACATTCCAACCACTTATGTTACAATCCATTTTCTACTGTTGTCTGTATGTGTTTTTAATTTCTGTTTCGGGTCTTATTTGATTGTTCCATAGAGTCGAATGTAATTGTTTCATGTCATCACTGGTATGCCTTGACAAATACAATGTTTTATTTCTGCTACGCTTGTGCCGACTTTTGTAAACGTGACGCCAAGCAACTTTTACGAATCAAATAACATTATTGTTACGAAAATCGTATCGAACCGCGTAGAATAGCCGATAGCATTCTCCACCCACCTCCGTGCCAAGTATGTGCCAAGGCCGCGTTCAAGTATGTTCCAGAGTACTCTACAGAACACTTGAATACGAATTAATTGGCGTGAGTTAAGGATGGAACGTTAATTCTAGAACTCTGCGCGATCTATAAAAGCAGAGCGTGTGCCGTTGTCAAGGCAATTAGGTGAGCGACTTTCCTTAGCGCGGATCGATGTGTTTGTAAAAGTGTTGTAGCGAAGTATTATTAGAGCGGAATTCTTTATAGTTGACATTAGTATTTGTGTGAACAGATTAACTTGAATTTTTGTAATAAAAACAACAGACAACAGTTTTTGTGATAATTAAAACTGGTTTTTAGTAACTTCATTGGGGTCTTGTATTTTCATTTCTACTATACCATACGACGATCAGTAGACCGTCGTAACGTTTTAATTCATTTTGTTATATGTTCATGTAAACATCTCTGTTGTTATCACATTTTTTTAAACAAATCATATGAACAGACTTTAGGACAACTAACATTCTTTAATTTCTGACATCATATAACTATTGTATAATTCTAGCCTATGTCTCAAATTTAGCAAACAATTTTTTTATTTAATAAGATTTATTGTGATATTTTTAATTTTGCTTTTATTGTTTTAAGTACTGTCACACTAAGGAGATAGATAACATGCGTGGGTGAGACTACAGGGGTTTGCGCGGGTTCCGAGAACAGCAGGATGACGCAACGCTCCAGCACGTTCTTTATCTTTATGCGGGTTCCAGATCGTCTTCGATTATTATTACACCGTCATCTAAGACAATCTCGTGATATTGGTATAGCACACGGGCGACCTGGCATAGTATAAATAGCCACTCCAGTTGACGATTTGAGAGATAGTGTGCGATAATGTAGATAACGCATATGTTTAGTGTGACGTTGTGTACGGGCCATGTTTGTAATTAGAAAGTTTTATTATTTTTTGCAATATTTTGTATTCTACAATTGTAAACTTTAATGTTAGTAATAAATACTACTAATAAGGTTGTAAGTAACAAATACTCTGGTCTCTAATTATATTATTTCACTGTTAAAGTCAACATTCTGTGCGGTCGTTGCATCGTAGTCGTACTGCGTCACAAGATAGACGTTACTTCGCTTATGTGTGTGTGGTAGGTGAGGGAGGAAGATAGATAGATTGATAGATAGATAGAGAGAGACGGGAGACAGACAGACAGACAGACAGATAGATAGATAGATAGATAGAGAGAGAGAGAGAGAGAGAGAGAGAGAGAGAGAGAGAGAGAGAGAGAGAGAGAGAGAGAGAGAGAGAGAGAGAGAGAGAGAGAGGGGGGGGGGAAAGACAGACAGAACACAAGGTAACACACGTTGAGTAAATAGTAAGCCATAATTGTAGGACAATTATAAGAACTTTTTAATTGCCTGATGATTCAGAAGTGACATTTTGTGCTTTCTGCACAAACATTCAGCGGATGAAATCTATAAGCTAATACTTTACAGTCATCTAATGAAACAATACGTTTATCATCATGAGTTTTCCCATCTGAATTCGCATTCGCCATACTTCTCATAGACTTCAACTTTTAGGCCTACTTTTAGACGTTACAAAAGAACGCCTAAAGTCCATTTAAAAATTAATATATTTACGACATTTTGATAATTGAATACCTATTCCTACAAGGTATACGGAAGGTATCTACAATTAAATTTGAATTAACTTATCGACTGTCTCACCTATTATTAAATAGGCATTCAATTACTGTAGCTTTGTGAAAATAATTTTAACTCCGCGAATAATTGTGAAAGTAAATTGTCAGTCAACCACAAAATACATGTGACCTTTCGTAAATGTCAATTGCATTCATTGGTGTGAAGTATTCGGCTTTCAATAATAATATTCAACTGCATAGTGATAGTAGTAAATATAAACACTAACCGTATGGTGAGAGTGACGTTTTAAACAACCATAGAAATATTTCATAACAACCACATATTCTGTCAGTAATTGTCACACATATATCGGTATATCGCCTAACTACAATACGACCGACTATGTTTGTACTGTACCTACTTTGCTTTTACTATGGGAGTCTCTACACGTGGGTAATATATCGCAAACACTGTGTTCGATTTGTCATTCGCAATTCTGAATCTCACATTCGTGTGTTACATTCACGTGTTGAAAACAGTATCTATCTCCACGAATTGTGAAATACGACTACTGTTTATATTTTTTTCATCATCATCATCATCTTCTCAGATTAAACCAAGGATGGTTTGTTCCGGTCTCAAATACGCAAACGTTACAACTGAACACTCCAGCGCTTCCTCGGACGTCCCACACCTCTCCGTCCCCTCGGCATATATTCCAGAGTTTCTTGGGGATGATCCCACCGATTCAGCCGATACTGGCCGATCCTGTCGAGTATACTCACAATATTCAGTTTCTGTCGTATGTCTGTGTTTCTTCTATGATCATGGAGAGTATACCTTGCCACGTGCCTGAGAAATCTCATTTCAGCAGCTTGGATATTTATCAAAATAAAAAGCGCTTACGAAAAGAGTCGACTCAGTGTTGGGTTGTTTTGAAAGGACAGATGTAAGGAACATTTATGTTGATTTTTATGACAATAAAGGATTACAAAGAAGGCCTTGAATTATCATCCGGTAAGTTGAAGAAGCGTGGGAAGACATAAGATTTGATGGTGAAGAGGGAACGGGAAGGGTCTAACCCTGTAAGGTTAGAAGAAAGAGGGAGATAGTTATGAAGGAAAAGTTGCAACTCTATAGGTTGTTCCAAGAGTCAGATATTGTGAAAACAAAGTAAGCAGACTGAGATGGGTTTGGTTTGCAATGCTATGAGACTGCATGTAGACGACTAGTAGGCATACATTGTTAGAAAGTCCTTTAGGTCAGCGCAAGGAAGGAAGACCATGAACAAGAAACGTGGATAATGTAGAACAGGACATAGGAACTATTGGAGTGAGAGGGTGGATTCGGCGAGTAATGGATGGAGACGGCTGGAGGAATGTCTTGAAGCCTCTGGGCCACAAATGGCTAGTGATGAATGTTTATGAAATTATAAATGGAGTTAGGTTGCAGCTGTTCAGAGATGACTGTAGCTGATATGAATCTATTGATTTCCTTCTTCATAATTATTATTACTTCATATGGACCATGCTAAAAGGTGTGGCATGAAGGATTAATTTACAAAGTAAATAAAATGTTACCTAGAAAATATGAAGAAATCCTTACCTCGTACTTATCTAATAGACTGTGTAGAATTAAACAAGAAAAAGCATATTCAGACCTAAAAGACGTGCAGGCGGGAATACCACAGAGCAGTGTTCTTGGGCCTGAATTGTATGTATTATTTACCAATGACATACCAAACTTAGAACAGGCAAAATTGGCTACTTTTGCTGATGATACAGCTTTGGTTACGACAGGGCAAGATGAGGTTATTTCAACCCGATTATTGCAGAAAGCTAGCAAAACCATATATGAATGGACCAAAAAATGGAAAATTAAAATTAACGAAGCCAAATCAGCACACATTAATTTCACCAATAAAAGATTGAATAATCTTCCATCATTGGTCATAAATGGAACTGTAGCTCCTTATGAAAACAAGGCCAAATACCTGGGTATGACATTGGATACCAAACCAGTACCGTACCAAATGGTTGCATCTTTTACAGTAGGAAGTTCCCTTGTATATAACAAATACAAGACCGGTCTCAAAACACTACCCTGCGGAACTCCAGCTATTATTTTCTTCAGTTCAGAATATTCTCCTTCATATTTCAATCGAAAATTTCTGTCAGTTATGTATGATTTGAGTATTTTGTAATATTGTTTTGGTAGGTCTCTTTGTAATTTCCACTCCAGACCTTATCAAATGCTTGTGCTACATCCAAAAAGATACTTGCGCATATTTTTTTATTCTCAAGTGCATTTTCTATTATACTCATAATCCTGTGCACTTGGTCTATCGTTGAGTGCCTTTGTCGAAAGCCGAATTGATGATCAGGGATAAAATTTCTATCTTCAAATAATAGGCTTAAGTCTTTTTAGTATTAGTTTCTCAAACAATTTTGAAATTACTGGAAGCAAAGAAATTGGTCTATATGACTCCCTCTCTATCATTTGGTGGCTTATCTGGTCTTAATATCATAATAACTTCAGCTACCTTCCACTGTAAAGGAACATACTTCAACCTTAAGGATGCGTTAATTAAGTACAATAACTTCCTAAGTCCTTTTTCAGGTAGAGCTTTTACTATTTGGCCAGTAATCAAATCGTAACCTGGTCCTTTTTTTGAATTTATGTTACTTTTAATTTCATTTTTCAATTCCAGAAGCCAACTCTTGTTGTGACTTATACGTGTAGGCCTATATACGATAATCTAAGGAATCACTGATTTACAATATGTACAAGCCAATTTTCCCTGTATTCCAGCAGTTTCGGTAATGTTCTTAAATTCCAGTTCTAACCTCGCTAACCTGGTTCCCTTTTGATCACATCATCTCTATGGCTTATACGTCTCAATTCTTCTCGGTGATCCATATAGTAAAGTCGGGACAGACATTATCCTATAGGAAAATGCACACTTGCTTCATCGTCGTCGTCGTCGGCGTCCTCCTCCTCCTCCTCCTCCTCCTCCTCCACCTCCTCCTCCCCTCACCCTCCACCCCTCCTCCACCCCTCCTCCTCCCCCCTCCTCCTTCTCCTTCTCCTTCTCCTCCTCCTCCTCCTCCTCATCATCATCATCATCATCCTTATCATCATCTTCTTCTTCTTCTTCTTCTTGCTCTACGGACCAAATCGGACTCCAGTAAATGTCCAAGTAAGTGCCCACAAAACTATCTTGTCATCAGCTGTTCTCTTCCACAACTAAGTATTGAGCACGACCTCAATACTTGAACACGACCTTGTTCGTGTATTGCCTTACATTTTTTTTCTTTGAATTCTGTCATTAACAAGTTTTTGCCTTATTCCAGTATGTCCTTGCCACCTCAATTGTTTTATTTTCAAGGGCGGGTGGAAATATTTATTGGCCACTGTGAAATTTAGTTACTGTTCCCAAACACTTGGAGCATAGAAACCCGTGCTTAAGTGATTCGTTTTGCTTTAGCGACGATGAAACATAACTTTTCAGGCATAATGTTATGATAATCTAAGTTTTATAACTTGCAGTTTTATATTGACATACACATTATGAACACATTCTGCAGCATCTTATGTACATATATTTGGACCTCAATATTAGTTCCGGTGTGAAGTGCGCGTCCCTTCAAAACAACAATTTCTGACTGTTTGGAGGCGATTTCAATGTCCTCTACTTGTGAAAATGGTCAGATACAGCAGTGTGTCTTATTCACATTCTTCTACCTGAAATTTATCCTGAATTACTGATATACTACATATATTATTTGTGCAATAATGAGTTATTGTTTTTACGGTTTGAGATACAAATAACTATCAAATTGTTAAAATTACCTTGTGTATCCAGGTTCCCTTCTTTGCAACTTCTTTTTTTACATTTTATACACAACGCGTTTCAAGACTTATAGTCCCATCGTCAGGTGATAAAATATTTTCACTCACATGGAGTACGTCAATTAATAAAAGTCACACACATCCCGTTATTTAAGCGACTCCCAACCCGCGTTATCTCACGATGCGGATCTCTCGAGTGACTAACGATTCCACATCATACTGTCCCCGCACTTATCTATCATATTGTTCTAGCACGCGTGCACTTATCTATCATGCAGCTGTACGCGTAACAATTTAACAATTTGTATATAATGATTGAACACAACAACTATATATGTAACGATCATTCCATCGTAAGTGATTGACAAGATTCCAAATTTATTTATTTTTGGTAAGGGGTTTGCTTCTTTAGTTGTTCCTTAATAAATTTATCTCACTAAAATTTACACATTTAGTACCCAGTCTAACAGTTTCAGGTGCAGTGGCTAGTGGTTTACGGCTAAAATTGTATTACAGCTTCCGATATAACCGCATCAATAAAAGTTTTAAAGTGTAACACTTGGAAACACAAAAGTTAATTTAAAAACATTTAGCTTAATTTAAGATAAACTCTGCTCTTTGATCTGACAAGTGAAATCTTATATAAGAAATACAGTAGAACCTTACTAATTAGTCGCCTACAGGACCGAAGGGGTGGGAATTAGTGAAATAGACGAATTAGCGAGGGAGTAAGAAACAAACCCATTAAAGACAATACAAAATGTTTTATTACAACACAAGCAATGTACAGTACTAATGTTATGCTGAAAAATATTTATTGCTGAAAATTTTCAAACTTAAAACAACACTTATTGCGCCGTGTACACAAGTACGAAATACCCATTCTCGGAACCAATACCTTCCGTAATCCGTTCTACTGGCGATTATTAGAACCTCGGCCACAATCAGCACGTTTCTCGTTAACCCTGGGTATAATTAGAGCTTATATGTTACTAACTTGTTAATAAAGAAAAAGAAAAAAATGGTTGTGTGGGTAACGAATTACTGAGGGAGACGAATTAGTGTGTGACGAATTAATGAAGTTCCACTGTAGTTATTATATTTATTGCTAACTCTTGCAGTACTGAGAGAAGCTTGTAACTCAACGCGACGATTTACAAACTACGTTACCTTATTGGTACACCATAGTCTATGTATTGAGCAAACGTATTTTGTAAAGCTAACTACCGATATATAAAGTTACACTTGTATAAAATTAATAAAATAATAAACGCTCAAAGCGATAACAGTCAATAATTTTACTACTATCATTTTAATTATTATTACCGTACTTATAATACTGTACAAAAAACCTATGGCATTGGTGCTGAGAGGAGGAGCCCTCATAGTAACATCCTCTTACCGGATAGTGGGGAGTGATAGCGGGAGTGATTCCCATAGACCTGTTCGCTCTAGAGCGGAAGCATTTATTCGAAAGAAGCGAGGAAATTGGAAGGGATGACGCAAAGAATGAAGCAAGAGAACTCACTCTCCGGCACTGGCAAGATAGTTGGGATAGAGAGGATAGGGGAAGATGGACCGCAAGGCTCATACCAAACTTGAAGGATGGATCGATCGCCAACACGGTGAGGTCAACTGCCGTCTGTTCTGCGTTGCTCAGTGGGTACAGCAATTTTAATGCCTACCTCCATACTACGGGAAAGGTGTAAAGTCCAACATGTCAATAAGGAGACTCCCCACATGAAGATGCCTCGCACACGTTTTTCAAGTGCTGCAGACTATGGTACTGGAAATGGAGCTCGGGGAGCTCACGCCCGAGAGCGTAGTTGCGCTTATGCTTCGTGGTAAGGCGGAATGAGACCGCATCAATTCATACTAGAAGGAGAAACTAGAACAACTAGGAGGAACAACTGGAAGGACCCCGATTAGGGCGCATAGGATCCATCCTGAAGTAAAACGCTATAGTGGTTCCAGGATGGACATCAATTCCTGAATTAGAGGTGGGTTTTTTAGTGGATGAGAGTCCCACAAACCAGAAGAAGCACGACCTCCATGAAGTATTTTTTCCCCTCTATAAAAGAAAAAAAGTCGTACTTATAATGTGGAGGCGTGCGCGCGTGCTAGTCTGCCTGTGCGTACACGTGCGTAACGTTTTCCGAAAATAAACTAGTCAAAAGGAACCTAATTAGTCTTCATTGTCTGTTAAAATAAACTCGACGTTGTTTGTAGTTAGTTGCCGTTAAGTCAGCCTCAATAGTTGTCACACTGTTCTTGAATCGAATATATTACTGTCTACGAATGTCCTCAGTACTAATCTGATTGGTTCTATAATCGTATCTAATTATGCGTGCCATAATTCCTTATTAACACTATAAGTACACTAACATATTGTAACGTTCTAACACATCCGTTACTGCAGTCCATACTTACTTCTGAAGACAATAGCATTATCCTAAAAATTATTAGCATCAATTTATTTGAATAGTGACGGCTTCCCTTGTTTATGCCAATCGACATGGTTTAACAGTGTTATGGAGTAGGTTAGGTTAAGTTAGTTGTCTGTGTGAACTATACAACGTCATACAGCGTGGCTAGCACCACTTATTATTCTATAACTAATTGCACAGGCTGAGTCGTCCTGCCAGGTGGTTGACTGTCGCGTGCTCAGGAATTTTGGGAATACTGCGATGTGAGACTTCATCTTTCACGTGTGAGATTTTATTTTCTTTCCCGTTTTGTTTTTTCTGTTCATCATCTCCTTCTTCTTCTTCTTCTTCTTCTTCTTCTTCTTCTTCTTCTTCTTCTTCTTCTTCTTCTTCTTCTTCTTCTTCTTCTTCTTCTTCTTCTTCACATCCTCCTCTTCTATTTATTCGTCGTGAGCTGACTTATATACATATATTTATATTTTTATTTATAGTAACTGATACTTGATACTATTAAACAAAAATACATTTTTATTTTTTTTACAATGTTTCTACAGTTTAAGATCTAAATTTAAATTATTGTCATCATCAGACGTATAATGTATAACAAATCGTTAAATAAATTTTAAATTAACTTTTACAACATGTTTTTTACATATATCTAAATTACATTGTATATAAATGTATGTGTATATATGTATAAATATATAATATTCATATTGCCCACATTATTCTTATATATTTTTATATTATTGTTAATAATAATTAACGCATTTATTACAAGAATATATTATATATTTTTTGAAAATTTAACAGTGTTCCTGTAGGTTAAACTATCATCATAAGAATATTACAAATTAATAATCGCCACTCATGTGATTTTCTCCTCTTCAACATCAGTTTCAGTTATGAGTCACTTCACTTCTGCTGACCGCAGTTTTAACATTGAAAATGTTTATAAGGACGTGTCGCATATTTGAAAACGACCGCTGGTGCGTGATCGAAAATTGGAACCGGTGAGTTTCCATAGAAACTACTTCTTTGTTGTCAATAACGTAGTACACATATAAAACTTCGCTTATGAATGCGACTACATTTAACTTATAATATGTACATTGGTAAATGAAGAGTGAATTCATTGATTGGTGAATGAACATAAATATATATATTTTTTAGATTTATTGAAACATTTTCAATGCCTTTCCCTGTGCATTGTATTTGTGCAATGCCTATAAATTTTTCATTACTTTTTCTACCAGCCTCCTACATTCATTCATGTCTATCCATCTATTTCTTCCACCTCCCATGCTATCCTGTTGATGTTCTCAAGACTTTGTCTAAACCCTTGGAAGTAGAGTACTTAAGACTGTTGCAATCGTGGTATCCCCTAATGAAGGAAACGTCGACATATTTCGGGATCCATATAAGGGATTATTTTTGACAGTGTAATAACATGGTAAGTCGATCTCAATAACATGACAAAGTTTACATCGAGAACCAGGTTTGTTTTAAAACGGTGTAAATTCTTTGCACTGAACACAATATACTGTGTAGTTTGCCAAGGCTTTTACATCGGCAATAAAGACGGCCCGGCGTAAGGTTGACGTCAGTCCCCCCCCCCAACCTTAATTACAACGCTCAGGCTACAGTGTTCATCAGACAGGAATTTATGTTTTAATCCACTAAACTTCTGACACCTTCTTGTTTAAACTTGCTTATTTTTGTTATTAAAGTTGCTCTCTTAATAACGCGAGTTATTTATCGTTTCTGAAACTAAACCTCTGCCGGTGAACTAAACTTCTTGTCTGTTCTCTTCACAACAGGAATACAAAGTCGACTCTACCTTTGTTGCGTGATAAATAAACATAACTCAACACGCTGGCGCTTTGGACAAAAGTTGTCTCAACTGAATCTTGGTTCAAAATAACCATCAGAATGTTTACGTCTCGTGTATAAATAGCCGAGTACACTTTATAAAATGTTATATACTTTGTACATAATAACATAGGAGGGTCAGTTGAAATGTTAGCGGAGTGACATCTTTAGTTTATCGGTAGAACTAAAATTTTCCGTGCGTTGTAAGTTCGTGTAAACACCTGCTAATTTTCAAATCTATCCACCAGTTTATTCACTGTTTATGATGAAATAGCTGTATAGATTGATATTAGATTCCAGAAGTATAGATGAAGAAAAAAGAAGGAAGATAGCAGACAGAAGCTTAATTGAGAAAGCTAATTTATAGAAGTAAATAAGAAAATAAATGTCAAAAGAAGTTTTTTATGATTAGTGTGACCCGTCCTTATCAAGTAAAATGTGGAAGTACCACTACCCAGAGAAATAAATAATTTATGAAGTTGCCTCCAAGAGAGAGAGTTGAGCAGTAAAAAAGCAATTACCACCAGTCTGAAATACCAGTCCGTATATAACCAGTCCGAAATAAAAAAAAAAAAATATTATGAGTAAGAGGACAAACTAGTCAGGTACAAATTATAAGTTTATTTTTACTAAACTTAGTTGAGACAAAATAAACTTCTTTCGAAGGGGGGGGTGTTATGTAACGTAACAGAATTGAGGTCCCCAACGTTACATAAAAAAATGAATTAACTATGGTCTAGAACCATACCCCGATATTAAGGTTACTCAGTAATTAGTACATCTGAGATGTACACAAAGTTAAGATATGTAATAAATAATATTAAGTATAAAATACAATCCCAATTAATGGTTAATGTGTTACAAATTGTACTTGTTTTTATGCTGTAGTATAGTAGTGTTTACAGGATACTTATTTTATGTTTTGTGTATAGTAAGAGGGAACTGTTGTTTTATAGAAGTACTTAATCAGTGGTACTCCTTTTATTTATGTTAAAATTGTCTTTAGACAATTAAGTATAAATACCTGTGTTAGGTATTATATTATGTTAAATGTATTGACTAAAATTGATTAATGAAGTTGTTTTGAATTAATGTTTGTAAACTTGGGCAGTATGGCAATAAGTGTTTAAAGTTGACAAGTAGTTCTTATAATTATGTTGTAAAATAATGAAGGGTTCCAGGATGAATTAATTAATAGAATAAAGTAAAACCAGGAAATTAAAATTAATGTAAGTAGCCATAAACCAATGACTATTTGTACAGTAGGTCAGGTAAAGAAAATTAAGTTAAAAACCAAACAATATTATAACAGTTGTAAGAAAACCTATAGGCCTAAATTTAATATTTGTAAAAGGAAATTGATACCTTTTTTATAAGTCCAGTCCAATGAAACTATAGTAAAACATATACGGTTTAATAAGGTAGATTGGGTGAGAGTTTTAGGTAATTTGGTATAATTCCAAGTATGGAGTATTTTATTAAAAAGGAGTAGTAATATTTTATAATTCTGGCTCTAGGATATCAAATGTTATCCAATGACAGAAAGTAATGGTTGATAGGGTAAGTAAAATGTAAAAAAATCTTGTTGATTTTCAATTATTCAATTGTTATAGGCTCATGGGTTAACTTGAATTAATACAAATACTGAAAAAGAATTTATAAAAACCTATAATTATTCGTTTCGATTGTTATATGCTATTGAGTTGAGATGAGGAGACACTTTTAAAAAAGAATAAAACAATTTGAAAAAATGAATCTAAATTAATAAATCAAAATTTAAAACTAATTCTATAACACCACTGATGAATAATAAAACAAATTAGAATTCAAAATTATAACCAAATACCTCTAAAAGGGTCGAGAATTCCTTACTTCACTCATCAAGATAATTCCGTTGGATTTAGTATTAAATCCGATTTCCCATGTAATCAGAAGATTAATTGAGGGAAGCAAAGGGCCTAAACTAACGGAATTATAGAAAAATATACGAAGACCTCGTTTCTGAAGAAATAACCTTCACCTTCAAGAAGAAGCTATAATACGACTTCAATTCCACCGAGACGGACAACCACTAGGATCGTAATAGAAGAACGAAGGTCAGAAGAGTTCCTGGGGCTTTCCAGTACATCACACCGTCAATTTTATTAAGGATCGGAACACTTTTTCTGGAGGAAAATAATCTAATTTGTCAATTTTCAACTGTTTGCTGACGTACACTGCCACTTTGAGAATCATCAACCCGGTAAAACCAGCTTATTTTTAATTTCAGTATATTAAGAATTAATAACATTCTGTAATACTAAAGTAACCTTAATTTTGCATTACCTGGCCTTACTAATGGTTAAAAGAATCACACGTACCCTGGGATAAGAGATATTTAATATTATATTTAATTTGTATAAATCAAAAGGAACTTGGTCAACTGACGATCGATCTACCATTGTATAATCGATATAATGAAATTATCATCTTGAAGAGAACTGTTAGTTTGAAATAAAGTACAAAATCAATAAAGAATCTTTCTTGTATATGATGATGTTTTATGTTATTGTAGAATAGGTATTATATGTTGTGGGTGGAGTAATTTACAGGTAAAAGGGTGAATAAAATCCGGTGAACAGTTAACCTAGACGCAAGCCAATTACGAATAACAGCGCTAATTGTCAACAGCTGGTGGAACGTGAGATTGCCGAACTAGCGTGTTTCCTGTACCAATTTTGAATTGAATTACACAAGACAGAGGGACTAGGGTTGGCAAGAATTCTTAATACATTCAGTCAATACATGAAGTATATCATTAATATTGCGTAACTATTGAATAATTAGGTAAACCTGTATTATAGTACACTTAAAAGTTAAAATAACATAATAACAAATATATTTGTCTATTAAATTTAAATTGCAGGAGGTCACCTATAAGACTACATAAATAATATTTATAAATAACAGATTGATTAAAAACACGTAACAACGGCTATTGTTACAAATTGGCGAACCCAACAGTGGGGCTTTCAAACATCCTCGAATATAATTAAACACGTAACATTGGTAAATTGTTACAAATTGGCGCAAACCAACGTGGAGCTTGATTAAACCCCAGTACACATTGAAACGATAAATAATTGTTACAAATTGGCGCCCAACGTGGGGCTTTCAAACATACTCGAATATAATTAATAACGTAACAACATTTTAAATTGTTACAAATTGGCGCTCAACGAGCGGGCTTTAGTTAAGTAAAAAATCGTCTTAATTATTACTTAACTTGAGCAGGCAACCATTAGAGGCACAGGAATGCAATAAAGAGCTATGGTACAACAGGAAACGAAAATGCCCGAACAAGAAAGACGACTAAGCTACGCGGAATGGATGACGGCGCTATTTAAAAAATTCAGCAAGGATATGAAGTATATTAAGAAGAACGCCACCGATCACGAAAGAGCGCAAATGAGTCGCGCGAATGCAATGGGAACACCAAATGACAAAATGACTTTGAGAGACATTTATGATGAAATGTGGGAGTTAGATGCCAGGTGTAATAAAGAAAAGACTATTGGGACAGCCCACGAAAAAGACGATAACAGGGTGGAAAGGATGACTAAAGAAGATTGGGAAAGATGGGACGATAATGAAGAACAAATTAAAAACGAAAGAACAGGAGTATACGCCCAGGTGACAGAACAATATACTCAGGAAGAATATGAACAATGGAGACGAGTAATAAGACAACCTGAAAACCCAATACAAACAGAAAACACAGAATTAAGGGAATGGATAAGGGTGATGTTTGAACTATCCAGAGAAGATATGTGTAACTGGAGAAAAGAACATAATCAAACAGAAGAATTTATAGGAATGCCAAATCATAAAAACTTAGAACAATCAAATAAGCAACAAGAAGTAGAAATAGTCAAAGTGAAGCAACAGAAGAAATATCAAAACAACCAAAGAAAGTGAGCTGTCAGGACGTAATGGATTTTATGGTCGAACAATTTAGGAAACAGAAGGAAGAATTAAATAAAAAATTTGAAGAAAACTCTGAAAAAATAGACAGTATAAGTGAAAATTCAGAAAAGCTAGAAAATAAAATAGACAGTATAAATGAAAACTCAAAGAAACAAAACGAAATTTTGAGTGAGAATTTAATCAAACTAATGAATGAGAAATTTGACAAAAATAAAGAGGAAACGGATGAGAATAACCGGCTGATAAATGAAAGATTAAACCAAATTAATGAAAGGTTTGACAGGAATGATGAGAGCTTAAAGCAGATTCTGGAAAATACCAAACAAACAGACGAGAAAATTGAAAACCGTAATAAGGAGTTGCGGCAAATCATCAATGAACAAGACCTAGCGTTGAGGGAAGTCATCAATGGAAGTATTATAATTGTCGATGAAACACTGAGCAAAAGAGTTGATAACTATGAAGTGGAAGTAAGACAGCAAATAACTGAAATTAAGGTGGGTCTGGAAAAGACAGATGAATCCATCATACAACTCAGAGTGGAAGTAGAGACCAAAATTACTCAAATAGGAAACCATAATGATATTAGAATAACGGAGATACAAGCGAAGACCCAAGAAAAATTTGACGAGATACCAATTAATATAACCGGAAGAATAGAACGGGTTCATAATGAAATAAAGACAATGAAAATAAGACAAACGCGTAAAAGGAAATTAATAAATACACGGGAAGGATTGGAGATGATTAAAAGGGGATTGGTTCAGCTACATAATATACCAATTACGGAACCAGGAGAAGTAAGGCAAGGTAGAAATTTTAAACGAACCACACTTGAATTCCCAGATAGATTAGAAGGACCGAAAAGGCCAAAACTAACCGAGGAGCATGGAGGACTTCTGGAGATTATGTATGAACGATTTGAACAATTAAGAAACGGTGCAGAAGAATCAGCTCGAAAAACGATGGTAGACTTCAGCATGAATGAAAGTTTTATAACAACAAAATGGCGGAACTGCATAATAGTGAGATATGTCACAAGGACAGAAATAACTCTATACACTAGAGAGACCCGAACAACCAGTATAGAGGAAATAATGGACCACGGTTAAACAGATTCCAAACAAACCAGAAAAAAGGGGACTGAATTTTTGAAAACCGACCAATGTAAATAAAAACCCCAAAATTCAAAAAGCACGTAAGGACAACTTACTCAAGTTATTTCGAACAATATAATTTAAAATGAAAAAACTAAAAACCCCAAAATTCTAAAAAATTGTAAGAACAACTTACTCAATAATAATTCAGAAACGATGATTTAATAAAAAGTATGTAAATACAACTTACTTAAGATACTTGGAAACCATTTGATTTAACAAAAAATAAGAACAGATTATTCAATAATATTTATAAAGAATGGATTTAAAATGAATTAATAGGAAAAAGTAATATTTTATGGTAACAAACAGAAGAATAAATAAATAAATAAGAACAATTGATGGTAATGTGCTCAGATAAGAAGAATAAAGAATTGTTTAATGACTCCAATGAAACTGAAGGAGGATGATAATTAATACAACAATAATTTAGAATCTCTCGGAATTGAAGATTATATAAGGAGAAATGATACGGAGAAAAATGTCACAAGAAGGAAAGTTAAAAGGATTTTAAAATAATGCCTATCAATAAGGTTATGTGCTATTAGTTAATGGAAAAGAAGAAGGAATCAAGAAGAAGAAGAAATATATAAATAAATGTAAACAGCAACTGTATGAAGAATCCCAAAGGTGTTTAGTATTAGTCACTAATTGACTACTTATAATTTTTTTATTTTTAATGTATTGACCGTAGAAATGTTCCGGCAATAATTTTTATGAGCAGGGATGATGTTCCTCTGGTCTCAGAAGGTGTAAGGATGGACAGCGGAGTAATGGACCCAAGAGTGGCCACCCGACTGGTACCACCGCACAGGATAGGGAAAAATGTTAGGGAAATTGAGTATTTTAGGGATAATGATGAAATAGCTGTATAGATTGATATTAGATTCCAGAAGTATAGATGAAGAAAAAAGAAGGAAGATAGCAGACAGAAGCTTAATTGAGAAAGCTAATTTATAGAAGTAAATAAGAAAATAAATGTCAAAAGAAGTTTTTTATGATTAGTGTGACCAGTCCTTATCAAGTAAAATGTGGAAGTACCACTACCCAGAGAAATAAATAATTTATGAAGTTGCCTCCAAGAGAGAGAGTTGAGCAGTAAAAAAGCAATTACCACCAGTCTGAAATACCAGTCCGTATATAACCAGTCCGAAATAAAAAAAAAAAAAAATATTATGAGTAACAGGACAAACTAGTCAGGTACAAGTTATAAGTTTATTTTTACTAAACTTGTTGAGACAAAATAAACTTCTTTCGAAGGGGGGGTGTTATGTAACGTAACAGAATTGAGGTCCCCAACGTTACATAAAAAAATGAATTAACTATGGTCTAGAACCATACCCCGATATTAAGGTTACTTAGTAATTAGTACATCTGAGGTGTACACAAAGTTAAGATATGTAATAAATAATATTAAGTATAAAATACAATCCCAATTAATGGTTAATGTGTTACAAATTGTACTTGTTTTTATGCTGTAGCATAGTAGTGTTTACAGGATATTTATTTTATGTTTTGTGTATAGTAAGAGGGAACTGTTGTTTTATAGAAGTACTTAAACAGTGGTACTCCTTTTATTTATGTTAAAATTGTCTTTAGACAATTAAGTATAAATACCTGTGTTAGGTATTATATTATGTTAAATGTATTGACTAAAATTGATTAATGAAGTTGTTTTGAATTAATGTTTGTAAACTTGGGCAGTATGGCAATAAGTGTTTAAAGTTGACAAGTAGTTCTTATAATTATGTTGTAAAATAATGAAGGGTTCCAGGATGAATTAATTAATAGAATAAAGTAAAACCAGGAAATTAAAATTAATGTAAGTAGCCATAAACCAATGACTATTTGTATAGTAGGTCAAGTAAAGAAAATTAAGTTAAAAACCAAACAATATTATAACAGTTGTAAGAAAACCTATAGGCCTAAATTTAATATTTGTAAAAGGAAATTGATACCTTTTTTATAAGTCCAGTCCAATGAAACTATAGTAAAACATATACGGTTTAATAAGGTAGATTGGGTGAGAGTTTTAGGTAATTTGGTATAATTCCAAGTATGGAGTATTTTATTAAAGAGGAGTAGTAATATTTTATAATTCTGGCTCTAGGATATCAAATGTTATCCAATGACGGAAAGTAATGGTTGCTAGGGTAAGTAAAATGTAAAAAATCTTGTTGATTTTCAATTATTCAATTGTTATAGGCTCATGGGTTAACTTGAATTAATACAAATACTGAAAAAGAATTTATAAAAACCTATAATTATTCGTTTCGATTGTTATATGCTATTGAGTTGAGATGAGGAGACACTTTTAAAAAAGAATAAAACAATTTGAAAAAATGAATCTAAATTAATAAATCAAAATTTAAAACTAATTCTATAACACCACTGATGAATAATAAAACAAATTAGAATTCAAAATTATAACCAAATACCTCTAAAAGGGTCGAGAATTCCTTACTTCACTCATCAAGATAATTCCGTTGGATTTAGTATTAAATCCGATTTCCCATGTAATCAGAAGATTAATTGAGGGAAGCAAAGGGCCTAAACTAACGGAATTATAGAAAAATATACGAAGACCTCGTTTCTGAAGAAATAACCTTCACCTTCAAGAAGAAGCTATAATACGACTTCAATTCCACCGAGACGGACAACCACTAGGATCGTAATAGAAGAACGAAGGTCAGAAGAGTTCCTGGGGCTTTCCAGTACATCACACCGTCAATTTTATTAAGGATCGGAACACTTTTTCTGGAGGAAAATAATCTAATTTGTCAATTTTCAACTGTTTGCTGACGTACACTGCCACTTTGAGAATCATCAACCCGGTAAAACCAGCTTATTTTTAATTTCAGTATATTAAGAATTAATAACATTCTGTAATACTAAAGTAACCTTAATTTTGCATTACCTGGCCTTACTAATGGTTAAAAGAATCACACGTACCCTGGGATAAGAGATATTTAATATTATATTTAATTTGTATAAATCAAAAGGAACTTGGTCAACTGACGATCGATCTACCATTGTATAATCGATATAATGATATTATCATCTTGAAGAGAACTGTTAGTTTGAAATAAAGTACAAAATCAATAAAGAATCTTTCTTGTATATGATGATGTTTTATGTTATTGTAGAATAGGTATTATATGTTGTGGGTGGAGTAATTTACAGGTAAAAGGGTGAATAAAATCCGGTGAACAGTTAACCTAGACGCAAGCCAATTACGAATAACAGCGCTAATTGTCAACAGCTGGTGGAACGTGAGATTGCCGAACTAGCGTGTTTCCTGTACCAATTTTGAATTGAATTACACAAGACAGAGGGACTAGGGTTGGCAAGAATTCTTAATACATTCAGTCAATACATGAAGTATATCATTAATATTGCGTAACTATTGAATAATTAGGTAAACCTGTATTATAGTACACTTAAAAGTTAAAATAACATAATAACAAATATATTTGTCTATTAAATTTAAATTGCAGGAGGTCACCTATAAGACTACATAAATAATATTTATAAATAACAGATTGATTAAAAATACACGTAACAACGGCTATTGTTACAAATTGGCGAACCCAACAGTGGGGCTTTCAAACATCCTCGAATATAATTAAACACGTAACATTGGTAAATTGTTACAAATTGGCGCAAACCAACGTGGAGCTTGATTAAACCCCAGTACACATTGAAACGATAAATAATTGTTACAAATTGGCGCCCAACGTGGGGCTTTCAAACATACTCGAATATAATTAATAACGTAACAACATTTTAAATTGTTACAATATATATCCACACAAATACGTGTAGCCTTACGCATAATCAAAGTAGTAGCTTTTAAATTATTTGTCTTGAATTACTCAAGTTTCAACCCATAATTTCTAGATACAAGCTTCTAAAGATAACGTCCTAGAAACGCAATCAAAATAGTTCACAATCTATACTGTAAAAGAAAATATTGTAATGAGAGTATAAGGGTTCCTACGGATTGGAGCTTTCCTTTACTGACTCTCAGAAACGGAGACGCTTCAATTGTTGCTAAGAGTAACTGTAACAACTGATGAAACAGTATATATTACTATTTTCAGTAATCCTTCAATAATGGTTTTTATTATGATATTAATGTTATGTAAAATTTATTTTTTTATCGTTTTCAATAAAATTTTGATTTAAGAAAATATCCGTTATGTAAGCAAGGCTTAAATGCTGCCCCCAAAGTCGTGCAGCCAAGGTAGGATCGCTTAAGGCGACACTGAGCATTCATTGTAATTGTAGCTAGAGAGTCTTTCACTATTATATAATACAAACGTGTGATACACTTTTTCAGCAGTCCTCAGAGGAACAGTAAAAACCTATTACTTGTGCATAGCAAGAAGAAATCTGTTGTGAAAGTAATATTACACATCTTATTGTATTATTTCCAGACATTTTTGGATTTTGACACATGCATAGAACAAGTAAGACATTTCAACTATCTTGGACGTGACATTACTTATGATCAAGATAGAGATATAGAAAACAAAGTGATGAATTTCACAAGAGTGTGTGGGAACAATTTGGAGAACGTTGGGAAATAAATGTAGACAAGAAACCCAAATAAAATTTTATAAAACAAAGGCAATACCTACACTACTGTATGGTTCTAAAACTTGGGTCATAAAGAAAAAAGATGAACAGAAGATACAAACAGCAGAGATTAAATTTCTGAGATCATTTGAAAGGTATAATAGACAAGATCATATAATAAATGAAGAGATAAGAAGTGATAGATATTTTTGCAGTTAACGAAAGGATTAAAGAATACAGAAGAAAATGGATTCAACACCTTAATAGAATGGAAGAAAGTAGAATACCGAATATGGATTGTGGAATAGGACAGCCCGCTAAAGCCTAAAACCGTTAAGAATATGATGATTACCATTCTTGGATTTAGTTGTCCATGATTTGTCCGAATGTTATCATTAACTAAAATATAGTGTTACGACACGAAACACAATTATTTTACACAAACATTGTTCATAATGTTAACCTCACTGCTTGAACCACGTTCATTACTCATAGATGAACTAGTACTCTGATGAAGCTCATACTCAGCGGAAACTGGTTCATGCAGTGAGGTAAAGATTTTTATTTAAAACAATTTGTTCCGTGTCATACCAGTATGTTATTTATCTTCTTCTTCTATGGCGTCACAGTTTGGAGTCGATACTTAGCCTCCATAATCATCTGCTTCCATTTTTCCCTGTCCTTGATGATCGATGTCCATCGTTTTATTTTAAGTAATCACCATCCGTCGCCAATGCATCAATCCAGCGATACTTGGGTCTTCCGACAGGTCTTCTACCCTCGATTTAACTAAACAGTACCTTCCTAGGTATTCGGTTGCCTTCCATCCTAACGCGATGTGTCCTGCCCATTGAAATCTATGCAGTCGGATGGTGGTGCCCAGATCATTGTCTTTATATAGCTTGTATAGTTCCTCATTGTGACGCATTCTCCAAATCCCATTGACTTGGATTGGTCCTTATATATTCTCCTCAAAATTCTCCTTTCAAAGTTATTGACTTTATTAGCGGCTTGGTTGTGCAGAGTCAAAATCTCCCTGCCATATGTTATCACCGGTCTAATCATAACTTTACATAATGTGACCATGGACTGATGGTGGATATTCCTTGTCTTGAATATAGTTGTCAACGAAGCATATGCTGTATTTGCGGTCTGTATCCTTTTCCTTATTTCGTTTATTTCTTCATTATCTTCTGCCATCCAGCATCCCAAATGTTTAAACTGATTATCTAGTTCCAGGTGTCGCGGTTTGATTTCAAACCGTTCAGGTTTGCTGGTTTTCCTTTGAGTAGTGATCTTAACCTTTGTTTTATCTGTATTCGCCTGTAATCCTATCTTTTCTGCTTCACCTTTGTGTTTCTGGAAGGTTTCTTTTGCTCTTCCTTGGGATCTTGCCGTAATATTAGAATCATCAGTTATTTTATTTATTGTTTATAAAAATTGTTTCACATCGATGAAATAAGATGGAAGTCGCAGGCAGGCGTGGCATTCATTATCAGCCGTGACCTTATTGAATGTTTTGCTCTACTTTTCTTGCTGTTTATCAGTAAAGTAGAAAAGTGACACGTGACACGTGACGTGCGCTGCCGTAACAGATGTTGCTTCAAAATGTTTATCAAACACCTGACGGAAGTCTGAATTATTACTCGTAATAACATTTCCAGCACGGCTTCTCGAAGTAGTTTTTAAATCACAAACAACCTGTCGATGAACTTACAGTATAACCGTGACATTACTGACTGATTATCTATTATAAAAAATAAAGTCGGTAGAAAATAAAGTTTTTAAAACACAAATGACAACACTTACCTCCCGTGTGGAGTTGCTAGTCTCCCATCGAGCGCCTCCACAGGTGCCTCCACAGGGGTATTCTCACCAGATATGGTGGGTACCGGGGAAATAAAATACGCGGGGCGGACCAAAACTAGCAGCCGCTGCCTTGTAGTTGGATATTGGTTTATCAAAGGCTAAAGGAAGGAAGTAAACCTTGATTAAACATTTTCTGGTTCTCCAGGTTGGGGGTTAATGCGATGGCCAACTTCCCATTCATTGGAAAAAAGAAAGTGTTAAAAACCAAATAGACTGCAGCCGGATGGATTCAATAAAAGTAAAAGAGTATTTAATCACGTCTGTTTCTGGAAAATGTGTAAATATTGTACAGCCGGAATAATAATAAAAAAAAAGAACACTTACCTTCCTACCCCCTAACCCTTACTTAATCTTTCCCTACCTACCTACTTAGAAAGTGTTGAGGGTAAGCGTAAAGCCATGTTCCATACCGGCTTTGACATGGCAAACTTACATAAATAAAGCTACGGAAGAAATTGAGTTTACGAAAGAACGGAAGAGTTGGGAACGCTGATTGGAATAACAGAAGGAAGGCTTTGAAAAGGAAAGACGAGATGGCAAACTCAAAATAGGGAACGTCGAAAAAGAAGGAAAAGGTGAATAAGAAAATGAAGAAGTCTGAGTTGTGACAAAGTCGATCGAGAAAAAACAGCGGTTATGGAAAACAATATTTTATTGCCCGCACAGTGTGAAGTATTACTAAACGTTTTAAGGGAAGAGGAGTTGCAATAATCTTTAAGAATTATGTAGTCACAGTAGACTGCTTGCATTCATGTTTCACACTTATTTCTCCTGCTGCAGTATTTGCCGTTTACGAGAAGCAGATGTAAGTGGCACGTAAATCGAGAGAGCCGAGCAATACTGTACCGTCATACGTAGCAACTAACCTACGAAATTTATTGTTATATTACACTGTTATATTTATTTCTATATATAGTTTTATTTTTATATTGTCATGGTGCATTCTGTACTACATTTATTCTTAATACGAATATGTGTATAAATAATATTTCTTACTATTGATACTTTGTTGTTTGCAGACGATCAGGCTATTCTGTCGGATTCTGAAAACAGATTGAAAATGGGTATACATCTGCTAATTCGAATCTGCACAGACTCTGGATTGCAGATATCCACAATTAAAACCAAGGTGATGGCTTTTCGTGGAACTGATCCCGTACGGCCAAAAATTGTTATAAATGGTACTGTCCTGGAACAAGTTAGCAATTTTGAATACCTGGGCTACAGTGTGTCTTATAATGCAAGCGAAGACGGTGTGAATAAGTTGCATAAGTTCAACCTTATGTGCGGGAATATTAGGCAAACCCTTAAGCCAGCAAGTAAAGGAACAAATTCTGCAAGGCCCTTTCCACACTTCTTTATAAGTCTGAGAATTGGACTTTAACAAAAGGCCAGCCCAGTCGCATCCAAGCGGCTGAAATGAGATTTCTCAGGGATGTGGCAGTACTCCATACTCTCCATGATCACAGAAAAAACAGATATACGGCAGGAACTGAATATTATGATTATACTAGACAGTATTGTGCAGTATCGGCTGAATTGGTAGGAACATCTTTGCCGAATGGATGATATGGATGATTGCCGCATCCCCAAGATGATGATGATGATGAATATTTCTTTTTCACGCCCTGTACAAATATAAAATTTACCGATAGTTTTGCTAATTCAATTTTACAATTGTAGAATACAGTCTGCACTAATTTATAAAGTTTGCACACTTTGTCAATAAAATGTTCAATAATGAGGCCGTAAAATGTTAGGCTATCAGACAATTATTTTTTCATTTGGGTATTAGAAATGGATATTTTAAACCGAACATACATCAAATGATATATAACAGTATTCGACGATCTGTGAAATGTAACAGGATAAAGAAGCTCAGATGCCATTTAATACAAAATGATGTTGATTCCCGTTTTTTTCACATGTATCTAAATTGTGGATACATGGTTTTTCTCTGAGGAAAGAAAATTTTAAAATAGAATTCTTGAATAAAGAAATTTACTGGTAAATGAAAGTTTGTATTAGACTGGAGTGAGTAAAAAAGACGGTATAAGACAGGAATTAGAAGTACAAGCATAGTAAAAAGAAATAAAATGAAACTGTATTTATTACGGTATATACGGTATGCTGTCCGCAGATAGAATAACGAGGATGGGTATGACGAATAGGCCATTAAAGACACCGAGGATAAGGTGATGAAGGATGCAGGACCTAACTCTAAAAAGTTAGAAAAAGAAGACCTCTCGTGTCCCGTGTTGTCAGCTGGCTGACGTTAACGTTTCGGGATCGCAGACGCGAGTCTATACCATAGATATAGTAAATGTATGTGATTTATTGTATTAATCCTCTACAATTGTCACTATACAAAACAAAAATAGTAGGGTGATCGGAATTTTTGTAATTTTTCCGATAATAGAAAAATTATCTCTTTTTTTATTCCGACTGTACAATGTTTACACATTTTCCGGAACCAAAGATTACACAAGTGATTGAATTCTCAGCTTGCACTGCTGCTTGTCCATCCAAAGATCTTCTTCAAATTCTGGTTTCCTTAATATAGTTTGAATTTCTTCTATCCAGGTGATAGTTGGTCTTCCTCTTTTCCTCCTTCCTGCTGGGGTCCATTCCATAACTCTCCTTGGCAATATTTCCTGTACCATTCTTTTCGTGTGGCCATATCATTGTAATTTTCTTGTGTGGATAAAATAAACAATTAACTTTTTCACATTCATTCTGTCTTTAACGCTTTAGTTCTAAGTTTCTCACGTCTGGATACTCTTGTCGAACGTCTCCAAAAGCCCGTCTCTGCTGTCATTAATTTTGTCCTTATGTGTTTATTAGTAGTCCAAACTGTGGAGGCGTAAGTCATGAGATTTGCACTAATCATGTCATCAAATCGCTACCGGCCAAGATGGGGGGACAAAAGGCATGCCCGTCGACCGCTTGTATGACGCGTTCCGAGCTGCTTACAGAGCTCCCGCCGCGGTGACTCTAGGTTTATTGGATGTGGTTTGCTACCGGCCGTGCAAATCGCTACCGACCAAGATGCGGGACAAAAGGCATGCCCGTCGACCGCTTGTATGACGCGTTCCGAGCTGCTTACAGAGCTCCCGCCGCGGTGACTCTAGGTTTATTGGATGTGGTTTGCTACCGGCCGTGCAAATCGCTACCGACCAAGATGCGGGACAAAAGGCATGCCCGTCGACCGCTTGTATGACGCGTTCCGAGCTGCTTACAGAGCTCCCGCCGCGGTGACTCTAGGTTTATTGGATGTGGTTTGCTACCGGCCGTGCAAGTCGCTATGGGGGGACAAAAGGCATGCCCGTCGACCGCTTGTATGACGCGTTCCGAGCTGCTTACAGAGCTCCCGCCGCGGTGACTCTAGGTTTATTGGATGTGGATTGCTACCGGCCGTGCAAGTCGCTATGGGGGGACAAAAGGCATGCCCGTCGACCGCTTGTATGACGCGTTCCGAGCTGCTTACAGAGCTCCCGCCGCGGTGACTCTAGGTTTATTGGATGTGGTTTGCTACCGGCCGTGCAAGTCGCTATGGGGGGACAAAAGGCTTGCCCGTCGACCGCTTGTATGACGCGTTCCGAGCTGCTTACAGAGCTCCCGCCGCGGTGACTCTAGGTTTATTGGATGTGGTTTGCTACCGGCCGTGCAAGTCGCTATGGGGGGACAAAAGGCATGCCCGTCGACCGCTTGTATGACGCGTTCCGAGCTGCTTACAGAGCTCCCGCCGCGGTGACTCTAGGTTTATTGGATGTGGTTTGCTACCGGCCGTGCAAGTCGCTATGGGGGGACAAAAGGCATGCCCGTCGACCGCTTGTATGACGCGTTCCGAGCTGCTTACAGAGCTCCCGCCGCGGTGACTCTAGGTTTATTGGAGGTGGTTTGCTACCGGCCGTGCAAGTCGCTATGGGGGGACAAAAGGCATGCCCGTCGACCGCTTGTATGACGCGTTCCGAGATGCTTACAGAGCTCCCGCCGCGGTGACTCTAGGTTTATTGGAGGTGGTTTGCTACCGGCCGTGCAAGTCGCTATGGGGAGGACAAAAGGCATCCCCGTCGACCGCTTGTATGACGCGTTCCGAGATGCTTACAGAGCTCCCGTCGCGGTGACTCTATTTTTATTGGAGGTGGTTTGCTACCGGCCGTGCAAGTCGCTATGGGGGGACAAAAGGCATGCCCGTCGACCGCTTGTATGACGCGTTCCGATATGCTTACAGAGCTCCCGCCGCGGTGACTCTAGGTTTATTGGAGGTGGTTTGCTACAGGCCGTGCAAGTCGCTATGGGGGGACAAAAGGCATGCCCGTCGACCGCTTGTATGACTCGTTCCGAGCTGCTTACAGAGCTCCCGCCGCGGTGACTCTAGGTTTATTGGAGGTGGTTTGCTACCGGCCGTGCAAGTCGCTATGGGGAGACAAAAGGCATGCCCGTCGACCGCTTGTATGACGCGTTCCGAGATGCTTACAGAGCTCCCGCCGCGGTGACTCTAGGTTTATTGGAGGTGGTTTGCTACCGGCCGTGCAAGTCGCTATGGGGGGGACAAAAGGCATGCCCGTCGACCGCTTGTATGACGCGTTCCGAGATGCTTACAGAGCTCCCGCCGCGGTGACTCTAGGTTTATTGGAGGTGGTTTGCTACCGGCCGTGCAAGTCGCTATGGGGGGACAAAACGCATGCCCGTCGACCGCTTGTATGACGCGTTCCGAGCTGCTTACAGAGCTCCCACCGCGGTGACTCTAGCTTTATTGGTGGTGGTTTGCTACCGGCCGTGCAAGTCGCTATGGGGGGACAAAAGGCATGCCCGTCGACCGCTTGTATGACGCGTTCCGAGCTGCTTACAGAGCTCCCGCCGCGGTGACTCTAGAGTTTATTGGAGGTGGTTTGCTACCGGCCGTGCAAGTCGCTATGGGTGGACAAAAGGCATGCCCGTCGACCGCTTGTATGACGCGTTCCGAGCTGCTTACAGAGCTCCCGCCGCGGTGACTCTAGGTTTATTGGATGTGGTTTGCTACCGGCCGTGCAACTCGCTACCGACCAAGATGCGGGACAAAGGGCATGCCCGTCGACCGCTTGTATGACGCGTTCCGAGCTGCTTACAGAGCTCCCGCCGCGGTGACTCTAGGTTTATTGGATGTGGTTTGCTACCGGCCGTGCAACTCGCTACCGACCAAGATGCGGGACAAAGGGCATGCCCGTCGACCGCTTGTATGACGCGTTCCGAGCTGCTTACAGAGCTCCCGCCGCGGTGACTCTAGGTTTATTGGATGTGGTTTGCTACCGGCCGTGCAACTCGCTACCGACCAAGATGCGGGACAAAGGGCATGCCCGTCGACCGCTTGTATGACGCGTTCCGAGCTGCTTACAGAGCTCCCGCCGCGGTGACTCTAGTTTTATTGGATGTGGTTTGCTACCGGCCGTGCAAATCGCTACCGTACCTCATCAGTCACTACAGTCGTTGGCCTCCCATTATGTGGTTTGTCAAGTTTCTCTTGTCTAAAATTTATCGGCCCATCTTTGAACATTACTCTCGTCCAATGCTGACTCCTCACACACGTTTTAGAGCCGATCGTAGATGTTTGCAACTGTAGGCCTACGTCCCTTTTTAGTGTAGAATTTGATGACCGCTTTCTCTCTGTGCTTCACATCTATTGTTATATTGCTATGAACATATTTTTCAGCCATGCAGTAACACGTACTCTTTCAGTGGTATGGATTTTAGACACATTACATTGACGTTGCATATTTGACGGTCAAACAGGCATTACTCTTAGAACAACCCTCGTACAATGTTTCGGCGACTTACCTTTGAGTCAGCTTGATATGACGCTCAAGAGCAGTACGATCACGGCCGTTTCTTACGGTGGCTAAATCTCGTATATAGCATCACGATTTTGTTCCAAACACGTACTTGTGGCTTTTCCTTTCGAAAGTACATAAGTATCGTAAGTACTGTCGTAGTTGAATACGTAGAATGTTACTTGCATGATTTTTTCATCGTCATCATCATCTTCAAGGATTAAAGCAAGGCTGGTTTGTTCCGGTCTCAAATAGGCAAATATAAGAGCTGGTTACTCTAGCGCTTCCTCAGACGTCCCACACACCTCCGGCCCCTCGGCTTATAGTTCCAGAGTTGTTCAGGGGATGCGGCAGTCATCCATTCGGCAAAGATGTTCCCACCAATTTAGCCGATACTAGGCAATCCTATCGAGTATATTCATAATATTCAGTTCCTGCCGTATACCTGTGTGTCTTCCATGATCATGGAGAGTATACGCTGCCACGTGCCTGAGAAATCTCATTTTAGCCGCTTGGATACGACTGGCCTGGCCTTTCGTTAAAGTCCAATTCTCAGACACTTAAAGAAGTGTGGGAAGGGCCATCACGTTATAGGATTTTAGACGTGTTTCTTTACCTGCTGACTTAATGGTTCGCCTAATGGTCCCGCACATAAGGTTGAACTTATGCAACTTATTCACAACGTCGTTGGTTGCATTATAAGACACACTGTAGCCCAGGTATTCAAAATTGCTGACTTGTTCCAGGACAGTACCATCTACAACCATTTTTCCCCGTACGGAAGCAGTTCCACGAAAGCCATCACCTTGGTTTTAGGTGTGGATATTTGTAATCCTGAGTCTTTGCAGTTCCGATTTAACAAATGTATACCCATCTGCAAACTGTTTTCTGAGTCCGACAGAATAGCTTGATCGTCCGCAAACCACACAAAGTGTCAATTTTAGAGTGACCATTCACAAAATGCTCTGGAAGACACATCTGCCAGTTTTGTATGACATCGTCAATATATAAATTAAAAATAATTTTGTCAATTAATGAATTTAACAAAAGTAAAAAAACAACAGTAGATTGTGTTTTGAAGTAATTTTGGAAACACTCACATTTAATGGAGCTGACATTAATTAACACAAAGATTTTGGCGACACGTTTTTCACCCTCTTGCTACTCGTCTTGATTTTCATGTCCTTATTTTCTCTCCTCCTTTGTGTCACTCATCATGGAATAATTCTATTGTGTCACGAGAAACAGAAAAAAAGCTTTTCTTCGAAAATAATAATATTATTTTTTAAAAAGGATAAACATAAAGTAAAGAATTTTGTCAGTGAGAAGCGGATTTTTTACTGGGAAAATTAATTTGCTGCTGAGCTTTGTCACAAGAAGAGCCGTCCGCAACGTTGTGCTTTATTGAGAGAGAAAAATTACTCGTCGCGTTCCCGTACATGTTCAAGTAAAATTAATTTACGAAGATTTTAATATTGTTTTTCTCTGTGAATGATTAAGCCTACCGTCTTACTGCATATACATCATTTGTCATACGGTGACATTGATTTTAAAATAAGAATTCTCTCCAATTGTTTAGCGTCACCTTTTTTACTTACATATTCCGTAAGGAAATAGAAGTATGGTGATAGCGAAAAAATCCTGTCCGAGATAAGGGCTGATTCTGATTGTACTACCCTCAAAATATGAATAAAAGTCATTTTCTGAAAAATGTCTGCGTGTAGAATTTTTTTTATGCCGAACGATAACTACCGCAAATTCAAACAGAATCAAATAATGTTTTGCATGTATGCCCGAGTTGTAGAGGACTCAAGGCCTATTGATTTTGGTGAAGATCAGGTAAGGGGAAGGGGTAGTTTACCTGCAACGTTTTATGTTTTAACAAGAGTAAAGAACTTAATTTTGATAAATAAAGTATCCTGAAAAGAAGTTCAACATAATCCACTGTAGAAAGGTAGATGAAATATTTATAAGTGAAAAGGGTAGTTGTAGGAGGAGGGGGTAATTTTCTATAAATGAAAATGATAGTTGAAGGGGGAGGGGATAATTTTTTATATGTGTACTACGTTATCGCCAACAAAGAAGTAGTTTGTTGTTAAAATTCCTTCCCGGCCTGTTTGGCCGTGGTGCCATCGACTGCCATCATCAGTGAAAATCGAGTGCGCTAACGTGAGGTGGTACAAGTTAGTGACCTGTGGTTAAGAAAGAAGTAGCATAGTTTCTATGGAAATATTTCATTTCGAAAATGATTTTAAATATAAATCTTAGAATATGGAAGTCATGTATGGTTCTCCATACCGATATTACTGTGAAGTTCGTTTTCATATTAGATTGTTTAACAGGTTTCTGGCGATGCATGCTGCAGGAGTTGAGCAGCTGATATTTGATCACACAAGCTCTCACTCCGTTAATAAACCGACAACTTCCAACGGTATAATGATTCATCATGAAGGTTTTATAGTGTTCCAAAATTATGTTACGGTTACTAGACAATAGTTATATCTACAGAAGAATAAAAACACATATATTGCAATAGGCAGAATTTGCATATGAAATAGTGATTTAACTCTAAGCGTGTGATAGCATGTTGTAATGAAAATTTGTCTACGTAAATGCTGCAGGTTCGGACAGTGTATAATAGACAAAAAGATGCATGTTAAAGTTGTTAGTTTAGGTTAAATTTTGACATTAAAAAAATAGTTAATGTTGTGAAGTCTTGCAATAACATGCGAGGGCGTGTAGCGAGCGCGCGTGTGCTGGTATGTATACCTATGTTACGGAATAATAATAAAAAAACCTATTAAATAAAATAACTTTCGTGAAAATAAAAATTCTGGCATGAGACTTACACCAGAATACGGATAAATAAAAGACCAATTGAGTGGTAATATTTGTTTACAAATTAAATAACAAAATATATGAGTTTTTTTATAAAGAAAGTTTTATGACCCTAAAGGAAAGTAATAAAATTAGTCTAATTTTATTTGCAAGCTTAACTTTGTCCGTAGACAGTATTTTACAGGAAGAACGTTATCTGAACTTATGCCGCAAGGGCGAGGAAATTTTTTAGCCAATGAACGCTCGAGATTTGGGTAAAATCTTAGTTGAGTTTGTTCTTCGTACCGTATACGTTTGAACTGGATAACGCGTAGTCGTTTCTACTAGTCTAGACGATTGGTCTACAAAAGCGCAAGTGCACAAGTCAGAAAGTTCGCGAGTTGATCAAATATCGAGTGCTAATCTGGTAAGAGTATAAGATTGTCCGCATAGGCATATAAAAGGAAACTTCAAGTTTGCTGGAGTATGGTGTATGTTTAATACACAAAATAAATTATAAATTAAAATTAATTTTTTACGAATTGTAGAAATGCCCAACCCGAGAACAAGCCTGGACGCCGGACAAAAGGAGGAGATCGCAGCAGTATCCAGAAGGGACAACCACAGCTGTATTCCAGAGATCATAGACATCTCATCATCCATCATAAAGGAAAGTGATATTATTTGCTATAAACTTTATTAAAATACACTTATAAACTTAAAGAGAAAAGAACCCCCATATAAATAGAATATTTATGTAATAGAATATAAGAGAAAATTATTTTAAAATTGTAAAAAAAGATCAAAAGGGACAGTTTAATTAGTTATATTTTGTTGTCTGAAACAGTATTAAATTATTAGTGCAATTTGGGAAAAAATTATTAATAAATCCTAAGCATTTGATATAACCGACATTTTATTCTACGCGACCCTTGTACATCGCAATGTACGATACAAATTTGCGACAAAACAAATATAAGGCATAGTATTAAAAACTTAAAAACACAATAATAATAGAGTCTTTTATCTGGAGTAAGGTATATATTTTAAACAAATATAAAATGGTCTGTGATTGACAAAAATTATTTATTCTAAATTTATTAATGTCTGTAAAATGATTTGAAAGTTTCTTTCCTTAAATGTTTATTTTTACTTGGTCGTTGAATTCCTTTTACGACACCGTTGAACCGTTGAATGTCACCTCTCACGGCCTGTTGAATCTGCTACCACTCGCTGCCTGCTGAAATCTGCTGCTCTGATGACACGTGGACACTCCGCTCACACGCACGCACGTCGATACACCGATAGCGTTTATCTCTTTACTCAGAGCTCGATAATGGGTTTTAATTTAAATTAATGTGGTTTCGGTGTATTGTACGTACACCTTCCCGAGTCTTGATGTGTCCTCGCGTTCACACAGATTTATTCCGGTAAATACACCAGACCCTAAGAGGATATCTTAACTCTCGCGAGAATAGCACTATTTAATTAATAATATAATTTATATTATTTGAGTTCTAGTACCAATAGGATTTTAGCAAACGGGCAACTCGTTGCTAAGATTCCGTACTCGTAACCCTTATATAGAATCGTATACTGATACGAAAATCTCGCTCAGAGAGACCGTCTGTTTAGGTCGAGCTGATAGGTCGAACTGGCCGAAGCTTCCTTCGCGAAAAGCCAATCTAACTGAAAATAGGGGCCTCTGATTGGTCAAAACCCCTAGCACGTGATTGATGGGTTAGAAAGGTAGACAGAAGTCCTGCACAATTTGGCTGAAGTCTGCAAAAGCATGTATAGATATTATCAAAAAGTTTTATGACTTTCAGAAGATAAAGATTCTTTAGAAAGATGACTTCTGTTAAAAAATAAATAATAATATGTTAATATGTTAATTATAATTAATAAAATAATTAAATAATATGTTTCGAGTTTTTGACATTAGAAAACTGTAGCGCTAATTTAGAAGCATGAGCTGTCCAAGTCTCAATTCAATACGTCAATTTAAACCAGAGTTATTCATGTCATGTAAATACGAATAACACGCGCACACGCGCACTCGCGCACTAAATTCGCACTTAACATGATAGAAAATAAATTTATGGGAATTTTGACATACAACAGTTATTTACCCATTTCTTAATTCAAAACTTATAGCTACTTTACAGATTTAAACAAAATCAATTTCCAACATGTCTATAACGTCATAAATTGGTATAACAGCATGTAGTCCCAGCTACAAATACCCTTTCTGCGATGTTCCATGCAATATATATATATATTGTAACATGACATATGAGCCCTAAGATTTCAGTGATATAAAATGATTACACATGTCAAATAATGAGTCAAAGAGACAAGCCAAATAATTTGTGTAAAATACTAAGCTCAACGCTACATGAGCTAACTATCACCAAACATAAACTCACAGCCATAAGAGTCAATAAACTGATGGTAAATACAAATGAAATGACATTATAGTGAAGAGAAATTGCACCACACAATGATTGTACCACCAGAAGCAACCACCCAATAGTTGTCGGTCAGTGAAGAATCAAAACAACACAAGAAAGAAGAAAGAAGAATCAGTGAAGAACCAAACCAACACAAGAAAGAAGAGAGAAGAAAGAAGAATCAGTGAAGAATCAGAACAACACAAGAAAGAAGAAAGAAGAAAGAAGAATCAGTTAAGAACCAAACCAACACAAGAAAGAAGAAAGAAGAATGAAGAATCAGTAAAGAACCTACTACGAGAAGGACATCCAACAACCATGGCATAAAGATTCCAAGAGCCAGTCAACTATAAATCAACATCTACCCGTATGTATAATAACCAATCAACCTGCAGATTAAAGAGATAGACAGAAAACTGACTAACTGAGATGACCAGTATACTATAAGTAATGTTATAAATGAACAAGACAAGAAATGTTATACAAGGAATAAAAATAACAATAATGCTTATTGATAAAAAGCTGTAAATTAAGCATAGTAACAAGATATGCACAGCACCAATGTAACAAAAGGAGTATTAATTTGTCTCAGAATATCAGCAAACACTAGTCAAATAGTCTGACAATAATGTATAAAAGCAAGAGAATAAATAAAAGGTTATTAGTTATCTTTATTAAAACCAGACATGTAAAAATAAGGTTAAAAGAATACCAATGTGAGTCAAACTAACATACAAATTGTTAGCACCAATGACCAAATAACATAACCTATGATGTAGATAAGATTCACCTGAATTCACAACTAACAGTAGGAAACACCTACCCAAACCAGAATGTATTATATGTAAAAGCAAGTAGAAATAACACTCTTTCTACAGGTAACAAAATCAGATACCCAAAATAAACTTTGAATAAGAAAATAAACAAAGAAAGTGAACCAAAACCCACTAAAATGGAATTCACTATATAGAACTTGTATAAAGTCATATTATAAAGACGAATAGAAACGAAATGTCGATGTCAATGCCACAATTAGAGTGTAATACCACTACTGTACTATTGTACAAAGATAGTAAGACAGAATATAATATATTACAATTGTATTTAAGTGCACATGTCATGTGACACCAGGTGTAACTAGTATTATTTAACCAAATGCAATGTAGAAAAGTCTAGTGTATTAAACACACCAAGTCCAGTACTAAGACAATGTTATTACTCATCTATTGTAACTAAAAGATAATAACAAAAAGAACTCAAATACCAGAAAAGAATAACCTTAAGTAGGCATCTAATGATGAAAGATAGAGACCACTTAATTAACCAGAAATGACCAAAATTACTTAATTTTCCAGCTAACAAAGGTAACCAGTAGTTGTAACCCTTTGTTATCATCAACTGGAAACAAATGAAAAGTAGACAAACACTTTCTAATAGTTAAAATATGTAAATATAAATGTAAGAACCTAGGCTAAGATGACAGTAGCATAAGAATTGTATTTTATAAATAAATCTAAGTAAATAGCAACTAAGGAGTGTAAGAGAACTTGGAAGGCATGCCCTCAAGTGGGTATGAGTGCCATTATATAGTGATAATAGAGAATTAAATATAAAATAATAGTGTCTAGTGAACATTACTAATCACAAACATTAACTTCCTTAATAATGGACCAAAGCACACCATGAATGGACCCAAAAAATAGAGCCAAGTGTTACGAATCCAGTGATACGCTCAGATTTAAAATCGGAACAATATTAACAAAGTTATTACAATTATAAAGAATTTGTGTCAAAATGAGAAAAACATTCATAATCTCGAAACCAAAGGCCCACGCCGACCTCAACAATTGAAATAAAACGCCGAGGGGGTATGTACACAAAATTAAAGATCGCCCACCAATCAAATCCACGGATTTAGCCAAATTTTGGACGTTTACTGAACGGAACGGCAGAGCGAGTCCTGCGTTCTGGTCACTTTTCAATCAACATTGGAAGCGAGGAGATGTCGTCCGGCGAGAGAAAAAGTCAGCTGATCTGTTAATGTGTGCGCTTCACCTAAGTAAACAGAGTGACCTAACCTAAAAATTGTGATAACGAATATACATGAGTATCAGAGTGTGAAGTGTAACAGTGCGTAATAAGGATTCCTCAGTGTATAATCCAGAGCAATTCCGGGATTAAAATTATAAAAATAAAAGGGAGTATAAGTGATTATTACCATTTCAATCAAATAATGAAAAACGATACCATCGAAACATTTAATAACAATGAATATAGGTTAAGTTGTATTTGTAACTGTGACTGAACAACAAATGACAATCCTCAGAGATTCGATTATTTTTGTTTTGTGAATTTGTTAAACTTACATTTAATTTCTATGCATAATTATTTGTTGTGTGACTTTACCACACTTGATGACAGTTGTCAACCATAACATATCAATTAATTTAACCAACAATTGCCAATGACTGAGGCTTTTCAGATGATTGAATTATTAACGCAAGTTAATATAATATTTCAATGTTTTTATGTTTTATGATTTAGGAAAGGAGCCTACTATTATAATATTTCAATGTCAATTTTATTGTGAATAATAACCAAGGTTGCCAGGATATATGGTTACTGACAGCCATGCAATTATACTTATATAACACTAAATAATGAATCAGATGTTTAACCAAATAACACTGTTTCAAAATATATAATTTCATTGTTCATTTTAATTGTATTATCAAGAATTATCTTGACATTAATTAACTTTGTTTCAAGCATTTATTATCAATTGAATCTAATAATTCTACTAACCTGTAATGTCTAGATTAGACACATGGTTATTATTTTTGTGTATTAATTATAAGTGACTGAATTATAGTCAACATCAAAGTATTTTTAATAACAATCGATGAGAGTTCTATTCAATGACTTGGTATCCTGTTAGCTCAAAGAATTCACAAAGGTATTAAACTAATATTAACCAACAAACATTTAGATACATTAAATTTGTAAACAGTTCTGCCACCCTGAGGCAAATTTTTGTAAAGTTAAAAGTCTCATGCTTATTATTATTCTGAATCTAATTATAAATCATACTTCTGCTCATTCAGAACGAGCACTTATTTTGAATAAAACAATTGTTGACATAAGAAACAGAGTCAGTCAGTTTATTTCAATAGACTAGTTGAAAACAGGTGAATGAATTTGATTGGTCAACTCAACAAGCAGCGGCGAATACAAAAACGGTAAGTCCGTATATACTGGATTGAGAGAGCGACCCTGCGAGTTCGACAAGACTCACCAAGTAAGTGTTTATTAGTGCAAATTGTTTGTGTTTTCAGCACGGAAACTATATCACCGCTTCAACGAGTCAACGGAAGAACTTCTGTGTGAATAAACTGACCGAAGTAAAAATACTTCGATAAATAATTTCTTATGCGTCAACCGGACTTATCAAGTTGGATTCAACGCTAGGTTGAATTGAACCGGATAAGTCAATAATAATAAACTATAAACAAAAGTTTTTTACAAATATTAAACAAAACTAAACGGGAAGTTAGATCCCCAGAACCCCAAAACAACAACCGTAACCGGGTTTAATTACAATATATATATTGCAACGATACAAATTAAAAACTGCATAGATAGGTTACATTGAAATTATTACAACAGAGTCTATATCTGGAGGTAGGAAACTTTTATTCGTTAACACATTAAAAATTACTATTGTCATGTGCCTTTATAATATAACATTGTTTATAAAAAAATTGTCTTTCAATAAATGAGTCTATTGCCTAGTTTTACATGTATGTTACTTGTATGTAGAATTCCAACTGTTTGCGTAGACACCAGGCACTCCGCTTGCTGCTGCTACTCTGCGCGTTGCTCGATGACTACTACGCTGACAATTCACGTCTTTGCCCACACGCACACTGCGATATAGGACTGTTATTATTTATAACTTGAATAATCTTAATCTCAGGGATCAAAACTGTGTAAAAGTAGATCGTGTATTATGCTTACACAAATCCGGCTTCTTGAAGTGTTCTCGCGTTAATACTCAAAACAGCACGTTTGGTATTTTGCCCCTACCGGAAATCTTCCACTCTACTCGAAAAAGCACTAGAAATGATCTATTTAAAATTATCTGAGTTCTATAATGGCAATGGTTACGAAGAACTCGAGCCGTGAACCAACTTCTACGTTTTATGGAAATCGACTTGTCTTGTCACGGAAATCTCGTTACAGCGAGTACGTCTTTCTATAGCAAGACTTCAGAAAGAACTGAGCGATGTGCTCTCGACAGAGCACCGACTAAAATAATTTTTAGACCTTTTGATTGGTGGAAACTCTAGCAACGTCATAGATTTTCTTGGTGATAGCCAGACATCAGTCTGAACTCTCTCCGATTCTGCAAAGGCCTGTCTAGATTTAATCTACAAATTTTATTACTTTCTAGGAGATAACGAAAAAAAAGACTGGTTTCATAAAAAAACATATAAAAATTATAGTTGTGGAGAATTGAGTATGTGGCAATGTAGCTTATAACCACGAGAATACCCTGTCCAAGTTTCATAACGAAATGTTAATTTTCAACGAAGTTATTAAATAAAATGTAAATCACACGCGCACCAGCGCACTTACACACAAGTATTTCACTTGACATAAAAGAGTACAAAATTATGAACATTTTGACATAACATACTTTCTTAAACATAGCTTGGCTCAAAACGTATGACTACTTTACACAGCAAAGAACAAAATCAATTTTTAACATATGTATGGCCGTCAGAAAATGTGTTATAGCACTAGTATCCCTATTATATGAACTTCATATCCTGTGTTTTGTTGCAATATATATATATATATATATATATATATATATAATTTTACATATAATGAATATTCGGTTTGAGTAACAAAACGTTAATACTACCAAATCTTGAGTTCAAATTAGAATCATTTAAGAAGTAATTAATATTAGAATTTATAAATAGCGCAGTCGATTGTAACAAAATTATTATTGTGTGTTTCAAAATGGTAAGAAATCGTTTTCCCAGTGCATTCTCTACAACACCTACAAGTAATTATAACAGCATCCATGATTCTGGTATAAAGTCTGGGTGACACTGTAGTTTGCAGAGTCAGTGAGGCCACAAAGCCATCTCAGATTGGATTGTTCTCCGCAAATCCCAGTCATTTGCCCAAACGTATAGGCTATACTCACCTGTCGAATAAAAATATTTAAACTATAAATTCCTACATCAATAAGTAGTTAACTAAAATCACGCAGAAAAATTGATTAATTCAGTCACAATTTCAAATTTTAAAGTTGAAATTGGCGTTTATTTTGTGAAAAATATTTGTTCTGTGAGAAAACTTCAAAAATATCTTGTTGTACGAATCTTACGTGTGCTGACTCCAGACCAGTTATAAAAATTGATAATACAAGCAGCAAATTTACGATTTAAAACTAAATTCTGAAACTGGATTAAAGTAGTAAGAAGTTTGTTGCAGTCTATGAAATTGGATGACACCATAAATAAGTTGACAGTCAGCACTTTTGTACTTTCAATAGACGAGTTTTCCGCCTTACTTACACAATTTGACGGTTACTTCAACAAACAGTAAACAATTTTTAAATTATTTGCCGCAAGTACGTACTATTTTGAAAGAGTATGGAGACAAGAAAAAATATAAAATATTCAGTAACAATTTTTACATCACATGTTACGCTGACGATGCAGTTCTTATGCACAACAAAGGCTTCTGCACAAACAACGCTTGCAGACACAATGACATGTTATCTCAATGGCTAAAACCAAAGCTATTGTAACGACAACCGTATCGAAACGCGTAGAATAGCCGAGAGCGTCCCCGACCCATCTCCCGACTAGTGTGGTAGGTGATGTCTCAGTCTAGGCCGCGTTCAAGTTTGTTCTAGACTCTTCAACAGACCACTTGAGATAGGCATTAGCGTCAGCATTAAGTGGCGTGCACATTGAGGATGAAGATTTTTTTTAGAAGGTGTGCGCTACCTATAAAAAGCTATAGCAGCCGGCTTATGAGTTCAAATTAAGTGGCGATTTATTCAAGTGAGGTTCAAAGTATTGTGGCGAAGCATTATAATTGTGGGGGGCTCTATTGGCTGACATTAATAACGCCTGTGGACACATTTTATTTCAATTATTGTGAGATGGTAATCATGTTGAATAACTTGTTGATTACTCAAGGTCTATTGATTTTTGTGAAGGTCGGTTAAGGGAAAGGGTTTACCTGTAAACTTTTTATGTTTTAACAAGAGTAAAGTACTTAATTTTTATAAATAAATTATCCTGAAAAGAAGGTCATAATAATCTACTGTAGAAAGTTAGACGAAATAAATATAAATAAAAAGAGTAGTTGAAGGGGGAGGGGGTAAATTTCTATAAATGAAAATGATAGTTGAAGGGGGAGCGAATAATATTTTATACGTGTACTACGTTATCAGCAACAAAGAAGTAGTTTGTTTTTAACATTCCTTCCCGGGCTGTTTGGCCGTGGTCCAATGTTTTCTGCAAAACCAGACGTTTCGTCAGTGCCATCGACTGCCATCATCAGTGAAATTCGAGTGCGCTATCGTGAGGTGGTATACGTTAGTGACCATAATACTGTGGTTAAGCCTGAAGAAAGAAGTAGAAAGAAGTAGTTTCTATGGAAATATTTTATTTCGAAAATGATTTTAAATATAAATCTTAGAACATGGAAGTCATGTTCTCCCATACCAATATTTTACATCGGTTGTACCATTAGAAAAGATATTTACTCTAAGCACGAATTTCCAATCTGTCCAGTGTTATAACCATGATTATTGCTAATGTAAAATGTCAAATTAATAATAAACTACTCATTGAGTTGAACATCGAACTTCAGTCTACGAAGGACGAAATCACACAATGCGATCAAAGTAATGAGCACATTGGCGCCATCTGTATGTGAGGACTGAAACTTTTCACACTACCCAGATTTAAGGTACTTTATGTTCATAATTAAAATACTTAAATGTCACACATAAAAATTATAGTTTTCGTTAAGATTATAATGAAAAGGATGAGTGCGAATTTTTACTTGCTTTAATAGAATGGAATGTATTACCCTCGTAAAACTACACTGCTATTTATGGGTTTGCGTTACAAAATGCCCACGTAGAAGTTTAATGCTATATAAAAACGACAATTTCGTATAAAGTTGTTACTACAATTTTTTTGTTACCAACTTTGTTGTAATACAGTTCCAACTATCAGAGTTCAGCAAAAATATATTTTTTTTATCGTCCGTAGAACAGTAGATTTTTGCAATAAGTTTTTATAACTTCTTGATTTCTGATAGCCAATCTCTATGTGGAAACTCAATTATACAAAAATAACTTTTCCTAGATACAACTGAAAGTTTATGAAACTTCGTGTTCTGCTTTCGACTTGTTCAAGCTATGGTATCATCGATTTTTTACTTCTTGTAGTAAAGTTTGTTCTCATTGCAAGGAAATGTTTACCTGAACCTTTTTCTTCATTATTACTCATTTCCTACCATCCCCGTCTAGTCACTGACACCTTTCTCAATTGGAAAATTTGTCAATGTTTTGCAGTGGCGGCTGGTGGTGTCAAGAAGAGGGAGTTGCAACTTTTCATGGATATAGGTTAATTGTCACTTATTATATTCCTCATTATGTTAACATAATTACAAGAGTAAAACTCAGCTATTGGTTAGGACAAAATATTTTTAGCGTAAATAATGTTTATAAAAATATGAAAATTTATCAGTTAAATAAATTTAAAAATGTAAATAAACTAAACAAAAAATTTATGGCACCGAAGATGAAAAAAAAAGAAAGAAAACCGAAGATGGGTACAGGGATATACCCAAAGAAGATCTGGAAACGACTTTCCAATGGAAAATACTGAGATTCCTTGGACATATGGTTCGGATTGTTCGGTCCAGATTAAATAAACAAATTTTCAAATATATTTGGCAACTTTCCAGTCTGAACGGATACACCAAACAACTCAAGGAGGAAATGGTGAAACTGGGTGTCTCTTTGAAAGATTGTGTGGATAGAAATACGTACAGAAACAAAATTCAAAATCTTGAGGTTCTCTGCGGTGAGAAGAAGACGAGAAAGGGGTGGATAGTGGAAAGGAAGGCAGCGAACAGTGTGCGAATAAGGTCCTTCTGGCAGAAAAAGGAAAGGAAGTAATATCCGAGTGGTCCACGGGTGGCCTGTTCGTGTAAAAAAATTAAACAAAAAAATGTTTAAGGTTTAAATGTTAAATGTTGTTATAGGGGCACCTAAATGTTTTATTACTAGTTTCTCTTGTAGAGACCGTAACCTAAACGGCTCTTCCATGCAACCATAACTATCTGTGAATTCCATGTTCAATAAGGAAATGGAAGTATGGTCATGGCGAAAAAAATTGTGTTCAAGATAACGGCAGATTCTGGTTGTACTACCCTCAAAACATGAAAAAAATTCATTTTTCGAAAAGTGTCTGTGTGTAGAATTTTTTCTATCGCAAATTATAACAGCCGCAAATTCAAACAGAATCAAATAATGTTTTGAATACTGCCCTGAATTGTAGAGGACTCAAGGCCTATTGTTTTTGTTGAAGATCTGTTAAGGGAAAGGGGTAGTTTACCTGCACCTTTTTACGTTTTAACAAGAGTAAATTGCTTAATTTTGATAAATAAAGTATCCTGAAAAGAAGGTCATAATAATCCACTGTAGAAAGGTAGATGAAATATTTATAAATAAAAAGGGTAGTTGAAGGAGGGAGGGGGTAATTTTTTTAATAAATTAAAATGGTAGTTGATGATGGAGGAAGTAAATTTTACAAGTTTTATATGTGTAGTACGTTAATGACAACAAAGAAGTAGTTTCTATGGAAACATTTAATTTCACTTTAACAAAATTCTATATATTTCATTTTAATTTAAATCACGTATGAGTGAAAATATATCATTCCTGGCAGGCAAGCATATCTCAATTATGTAATGTTTACTTTTCCAAAGTTTTATTATTGTGATTACCGCAATAAAAAGGCTGGCAGGACACACACACACATAATTCGCGTTATTTCTGGCCTCAATCATGTTTATTTCCTTATGTTTGCACGCTTTTTAAATGAAAAATGCCGAAACCTACACCAACACAACGCGTGCAAGCCGAAAAGATGGACAGCGAGTTTCTTCCTGTGGGTCGCTGGCCAGCGTTAACTGCACGTGTTTACAGAGGAACATTTCATAGACAGACTTTTGGTCTTTAGGGAATGAACCCTCTGCAAGATGCTCAGGGTCCATGAGAGACTTCGGAGCGCTCCTTCTTTCCCGCGTGTTTGTTCTGTGAAACGTACACTGTACGGTAGATTCGCAGCTTTACTCTGAGCAACGCTCAATAGGGAATGTTGAAAATTCTTGTCCACGGTGTACCCTCATACATACTAAAACCTGCTCTGATGTTTTGATTGAGGACATCATAATATTAAAACTTTGGAAACTTGAGCACTACTTAATGGAGATCAAACATTAACTTTACCAAGCCATTAATTTTTTGCATATTTTTATATACTACATTATTGGCAACTAAGAAGTAGTTTGTTGTTAAAATTCCTTCGCGGGCTGTTTGACCAAGGTCCAATGTTTTATGAAAAACCAGACGTTTCAGCAGTCCCATCGCCTGCCATCATCAGTGAAAATCGAATGCGCTAACTGGAGGTAGTATACGTTAGTGACCACAGTACTGTGGTTAAGGCTGAAGAAAGAAGTAATTTCTGTGGAAATATTTTATTTCGAAAATGATTTTAAATATAAATCTTAGAACATGGAAGTCATGTATGGTTGTTCTCCATACCGATATTTTTAAATAGTACTAAATTATAACTTATAATGAAAAACTATCGCTTACAAACATAATGTAATACTTAAAACCATTTTTACACTGTTAACATTAAAGGTTCGCAGACGGTAGGTGTGGTCATGGGCGTAAACAAAGATATATAACAGGAACTCAAACAGCTGCACATATCACTGGTGATCGAACAAATAACCAAACATAATGGTGTGGACAGGCACGCCGTGTTGTACAAAAACCGTTATCGTGTAACACACGCCGAAGACATAGAGAAGTGCCAAAAGGTTGAGTCACAACTGAAAACTCGGTTCGTTCGTTCATTTCATATTTTAACTCAATTAAAGATTTGTCGTTTTGATTAGTTTATGCTAATTGTTTGAATGATATCTTTGTTATTTTATATAGGCCTACATAGTTTGTTCGTTCTTCTTTATTTTGTAGGTAACTCTTCAATATTTCTTGCAGGTTTCTGTTAGCTATAATAATTATATTTTAAAATAGTAAATACTTCTGCAAGTATATTGTTACGACGGTCTAATTGATCGTACGTATGGTACAGTGGAAAACAAAATACAAGGCACCAACGAAATCACTAATAAATATCTTTAAATATTACAATTAATAATTCGTAATCAACTCGTAATCAGTTTCAGTCAGATTTGTCCAAACGCAATAATAATATAAAATAATAGAGCTGCACACAATTTATATCACAATAACACTTCACACCATACTTTGACAAACACTCGATCCGCGCTAAGAAAATCGCACACGTAACTGAACTCATAAGCCGGCTGCTATGGCTTTTTATAGGTATGCACGCCTTCTAGAAAAATTTTCCATCCTCAATTTGCGCGCCACTTAATGCTGACGCTAATGTGTATCTCAAGTGGCCCCTTGAAGAGTCTAGAACAAACTTGAACGCGGCGTTGACTGAGGCGAGAGGACGGGGTGGAGTCACTCTCGGCTAGTCTAGGTGGTTCCATTCGTTAAAATATTATTTATTAAATTATATTGTTATATTTTCAACTAACGCACGATTCAGAGAATTATTTTTTATGAATTTATGAACTGAATTGCATTCATAAAGAAACCTCTGAAGATACAGAATAATTATGCGAAACGTTTGTCAGGTAAAGATACAACAATATAATTTAATGAATACAATCTGAGACGTATTTATTATTCGAAAACATGTTTGTTTTGTTTAGTTTGTTATTATATTTGTTTTTAGTTATTTATTAACTCGCTTGAAAACGGCTACAGACAGTTGGTTGTCAAAATATGGCGATTGTTATATTACTAACAACTGCGGACTTCCGCTAAACTATACTCAACAATAAAATCTAGTTTGTCAGATCTTATAGATCATATAGTCAGACCTTAGTTTGTCGGTTATCTAAATACAATTGTTGTCCACCTTCATGTAGTAAAGCACGGACCCAATTAGAGTAAGCAAATCCAGTTTCTACACAAATCCAATTGGCAAAGTTAACACTATTAATTGCAAGGCCATATGTGTCCTGCGGTTACCAATCGACGCACGGACAGGACGGAGCCTGCGTAATTATTGACAAACAGCCTCTTCTCTTCTCTCACACCACCTCATAGCTTATTGCAACTGAACAAAATATATTCATTAATGGTGGTATATGTTTTGATAGACGCAAGCCGTATTTAATTTTAAACTGAGCGTGTAGTTTTCGGACACGTATCCCATAGGCCAGGGGGTTCCTCTGAATATCTGAATATGCTCCCCTTTCGACTATATTTTCTAAATGTGCGTTTCTCGGCCCTAGCGAGAAAGACGCAGCTATTTAAACAACTTTTTTGTAAATAGGAAATGTTTTTTTTTTACTCGAACACCCTGCCGTGGACCACGCTAATATCATTTCCTTTCCTTCTCCTGCCAGAAGGCCCTCATTCTCACACTATGCGCGACCTTCCTTTCCACTGTCCACCCCTTTCTCGTCTTCTTCTCATCGCACAGAACCAAAAGATTTTAAATTTTCTTTCTGTATGTATATCCACATTGTCGTTCATAGAAATACCCAGTTTCATAATTTCCTCCTTCAGTTGTTTGGTGTATCCGTTCAGACTGGAAAGCTGCCAAATATAGTTGAAAATTTGTTTATTTATCTGGACCGATCCGTCCGAACCATATGTCAAAGGAATCTCAGTCTTTTCCTTCTGAAAGCCGTTTCCAGATTTTTCAGATCCCTGTAAAGCTCTTCTTTGGGTCTATGCCTGTACCTATCTTCGGTTTTCTTGGGGCCATATATTTTCCGAAGAATTCTTAGTTGAATTTTAAGAAGAGGTTTCAAAATTTTAAATATATTCAAAATTAAATCATAATGTTTATACTGTTATTCCTCGATCAGTGTGACACTTCCACTTCATGATCGGAAAAAAGGTATTTTTTTGTATCCGATTATATTGCAATAAGACGTAGCGGAGACAAGAGTTGCATATTGATACGGCGGTGTCACTGATCGTCGTATGCTACAGTGGAAAACAAAATGAAGACACCAATTCAGTCATTAATCACCAGCTTTAGTTAATCACAAATAGCAGTTTGTAAACAGCAAGTTGTTCAACTCGTACAATCATTCAAATAAAATTTGTCCACACCCAATAATAATGTCAACTAATAGAGTCCCGTACAATTATAATACAATAACACTCCGCCACAATACTTTGAACCTCACTTGAATAAAACGCCACTTAAACTGTCCTCTAAGCGTTAGCTGTCGTTGTTTACATAGATATCACAAGTGTTCCAGAAAAATCCATAATTCAACACTACTCGAAAACACTAGAGCGTAATTGATTGCGGCCTTGAACACAGTACGTGACCGGTGAAGTCTGGAACAGCCTCGCACGTTAAGTGTCACGTAATTGTCTTTCTTCTCGAAATAACAATACGTACGCACACAAACATTACAGCTGGGCTCCGCTGGGATAGCCGAGAAACATGTAGAACGTCCTGCAATTGCGTAACGGTATTACGTCAAGGCGAGCTGAGTAATTAACTAAAACCGAAACTTGAGTCTATAAAATGGTAAGATGTAAGAAGTAAGCAGCAACACGAAAAATAATTTTCTTTTATCCCAAGTCTGAAAACTATTTAAAATTGTACTGTTTATACAAAGAGTAACATTTTTCTTGATTATAACTTACTTTGGTTGGTACGATGGTTTCTGAAAGTGTAACAATATTGTTACGTTTAGCTGAGAAATAACAAAAGTCCCTACGTAACTCTTAGTGCATACGGTAACGCCGGAAACTATTGCAGACGTTTAGAGACCATTCTGAGCGGAAGAGTTACGTAACATTCTAGTTTATGCAAGACGCCTGCTCCAGACCAGACCTTACTCCACTATCCTACCGGTATCCAGGCCCCCTATGTAGGCTCTCTCAATGCAAGCCAGGCGAATTATAAAAACTTGATTTCGAATCGGTCAAGTTCAGTTATATAGACCAGCGATATTAGAATGAGGTTCAGTGTATTCGTTATCATGACTGGCGAGTTAGTGAAAAATGATTATTGTGTTAAATATAGCAAAACTCTATAAGGTGACATTTATTGTTGTGTGTGTTGGACAAATTTAAATTGAATACAAGATTGCCTTTGTTGATTTCTAACTGCTGTTTGTGTCTAATTAAAATATGTAAATAGTGACTTCATTGGTGTCAGTTGTTCTGTTCCCACTGCACAACACGATGGTCTGTGTGGCCGTCGTAAAAATCGGTAAGGAGAACCGTACATGACTTTTATGCTCTAAGATATATATTTAAAATAATTTTTGAAATTAAATATTTCTATAGAAACTACTTCTTTCTTCAGCCTTAACCAGAGTACTGTGGTCACTAACGTATACCACCTCACGTTAGCGCACTCGATTTTCACTGATAATGGCAGTCGATGGCACTGCCAAAACGTCGGGTTTTGTAGAAAACATTGGACCACGGCCAAACAGCCCGGGAAGGAATTTTAACAACAAACTACTTCTTTGTTGCCGGTAACGTAGTACACATACAAAAATTATCCCCTCTCTCTCTTCAACAATCATTTTCATTTATAGAAAAAAATGGTCCATCACCCTTTAACAACAGTTTTTATTTATAGATATTTCATCTACCTTTCTACAGTGGATTATTATGACCTTCTTTTCGGGATATTTTGTTTATCAAAATTAAGTACTTTACTCTTGTTAAAACATAAAACGTTACAGGTAAACTATCCCTTCCCCTTAACCAATCTTCACCACAATCAACAAGCTTTGAGTCCTCTACAACTCAGACACATATGCAAAACATTGTCTGATTCTGTTTCAATTTGCAGCAGTTATCGTTCGCCATAGAAAAAATTCTACACACAGATGCTTTTCAGAAAATGAATTTTCTTCATATTTTGAGGGTAGTACAATCAGAATCAGCCCTTATCTCGAAACACAATTTTTTTCGCCATCACCATACTTCCATTTCCTTATGGAACATGGAAGTAAATACACTTATGTTTCTTTAAAGCATAACAATATAAATTCCTGAATAAAATTTTCCTTTCCTATTCGAAATAAGTCGTCTAAGTGTACACATAACATTGTCGGTGAAACGTGGTATCCTTGGGTAGGCCCCCTTGGTTTATGAGGGGATTTTAATGAACGTGCGGCAGTGACGTGTTGTCTCTGTGTCCGGCGTGTTCACTATTCGTGAAAACCGCCAATCGTGGTGCTCTGTAACCGCAGACAGTAATCACGGAACACAGAGGACGAACTAATTATAGTGTAGAGCATTGTTTCTCATCCTCTCTTGTAATGCAGACCCCTTAAAAAATTATGTTTTTTTCGTGGACTACATATACTCTTGAAATAAAGGCAGAATTGAAAAGGGAAGAACAGTGTACACCAGAATGAGCAGTTTATTCAAAAGTCACGATTTAACAATAAACACAAAGATGAGACTGTTACGCTGCTACGCATTCTCGGTCCTCCTCTACGGTGTAGAATCTTGGACTTTGACTGAAGCCATACCATAACTAAAAAATTTGAATCTTTCAAAATGTGGCTTTACCGTAGAATACTGACCATTTCATGGACAGCACATATAACTAATGCTGAAGTTCTTAGAAAGGTGAAGAAAGAAAGGGAAGTTAGTAACACAGTGAAGATAAGAAAGCTTCAGTATCTGGGACATTTCACGAGAAATGAACAGAGATTTCTGCAGTCCATACTACAGGGTAAAGTACTTGAAAAGAGAGTAGTTGGGCGACCGAGAATCTTATGGCTCAGAAATTTAAGGGCCTGGTTTTGGATGAATACAACTGACTTATTCCATGCAGCAGTGGAGAAAGATAAAATAGTCTGTATGATATCCAACATCAGAAACGGACAGGAAGATGTTAAATTCTTGAGTATTAACACACAGTATGGGTTAAACAATCTTATGTATAGGGAAGTCAAATAAATGAAAAACGCTTATAGTTATAATATAATTAAACAATGTATTAACAATAAAAATTTCAAATTCCTGTATTGTTTAAATTTTACACAGTTTTATACTCATAGTTGGCATTTTCTTAAAAATTAATAGGCAGTAATACGATCACTTTTGTAAATGTCAAAACTTCTAAAACTCTTTTAATAAAATATAAATTCGTAAAATCGTAATTATATAACAATGGCTACAGCACTCGTTACAAACACACACATTGTTAAAAATTTTATCACATAATGTAAAGATGTACAATGAAACACAAACAAATTTTTCATATGTAATACTGTCGAAATGATGTATCGTTGTTAAGAATCTAAGTTAAAAATTACTTAACAAATTAATTATCATTCTTTAACGTAGGCTTACTATTTGTATGTTAACGAACTGCATACGTAATAAAGTTTTGATTATAAAGGACAAACCGATTATAAAAATGTTTCGAAAGCTTTAAGTAAAAATTGTATTAATAATGTAACTTCACTCTGCGAAACCCCTGCCCATATGTCATTTACCCCTGAGGGGTCGTGAGTCCACGGTTGAAAATCACTGGGATATTGGATTATTACATCCTCTGTATATTTGTACAATAGGGACGTTATCTTGCCAATTATGCTTATCTACATGCTCATTTATACGTTTTACTGCTTACTATTGAATTCTTATGTGTTACATCTATTTTGTAAGTAAAATCTGGAATTTACTGCTTCCATCATCATCTTCTTAACGGTTTTAGGCTTTAGCTGTCTGTTCCTATTCCACAGTCCACCTTTTCTTAGGCTTACAAACTTTTCTTCTGCGTCTAGGTTTGTGATCTTTCGGTATCTTTGGTATTCTACTTTCTTCCATTCTATCTGTGTGTTGAATCCATTTTCTTCTGTATCCTTTAATCGTTTCATTAACTGCAAAAATATCTAAATCACTTCTTATCTCCTCATTTCTTATATGATCTCGTCTATTACACCTTTTAAGTGATCTCAGAAATTTAATTTCTGCTGTTTGTATCTTCTGTTCATCTTTTATTCCTTATGACCCAAGTTTCATAACCATACAGTAGTTTAGGTACTGCCATTGTTTTATAAAATTTTATTTGGGTTTCTTTTCTACATTTTTTCTCAACGTCTCCAAATTGTTCCACACATTCTTGTGAAATTCGTCTATTTATTTTCTATATCTCTATCTTGATCATAAGTAATGACACGTCAAGATAGTGGAAATGTCTTACTTGTTCTATGCATGTGTTGTCTATGCATATTTTGGTCCGAACCGGTTTATCTCCTACATAGGCGATTACTTTTATCTTTGATTCAGATATGCTACAGTTATGTTCTTTTCCTATTGTATGTAAGATGTATATTTCACGCTGAAGATCGTCTTCCGAAGTGGCGAATATAGCTCGGTCATCCGCAAAGAGAATGGTTTTCAAGCTTTTATTTCGATGGATTTTAATACCGTCAGGGGATTGTTGTTTCCATTTTTTGAGGATATCATCTAGATAAAGGTTAAAAAGTAGCGGTGACAGACAACAACCTTGTCTTACGCCTTGGTTTGTTTCAAACGGGGTAGATTCTTCTCCGTCGTCTGTGATTATCGCGGTGTACCCATATAAACTCTTTATGGCCTGAAATAGGTATACCTTTATTTTCAAGTATGTCCCCTAACGTCGGTCTGAACACTCTATCAAAAGGTTTGTTAAAATCGATAAAGGCAATATGTGTTTCTAAATTCTTTTCACGTCGTTTTTCTATACTTGTTGTATGGTAAATATGCGGTCTATGCAAGAGCGTCCTATCATAAAACCATGTTGTTCTTCCTATAAAAGAGTTCACTACTTCCGTTTTTCCAAATTTCTTTCGACATCACGATGTGAAAATAAACCAACCAAACCGTAAAAGCCTGGAAGCTTTCAAGACGGTTTGGCGGATGTGCAGATGCCGCAGAACAAGGCAATGGTGGCATGCACTCCATTTAGTGGTGTGCAGAAGTATGTCCTTAGTAGGCACAGGTTTTTAACATGATAGTGTTTTTAGGCTGGGGGTCATTCCACAAACTGCGTGATGCGTCATCGAAAAATGTGACGCTTCCACACTTTCGATTCCCCACAGTCTAGAAATCTTTTGTTTACAAAACATTATCATGCTTCGATGTTTCGGTTTCGTCGAAATTCTTTATGCGCGCGCGCGCGCGTGTGTGTGTGTGTGTGTAGGGAGAGAGAGAGATAGAGAGAGAGCGAGATTTTTCTTTTACTTGTTACCTCTTGCAAAATTTTATTAGATTTATAATAAATTGTGAACACTTATATTGATGTAATTACAAGTGAAGACCTATAGCAAAAGCAAGAAACCCTGTATAAAAAAAAATATGTAATGTAGGTTCTTAAATTCTCTGTGTATCCTTAAATATTGTAACGTAGAATGTTATGTGAGGTCCCATTCCAAAGAAAAAAAAGCGGTTTTCGTTATTTTAAGATATACATACATACTTTCTCTCTATCTCCCTCTCTAAAACACACACTCGCGCGCGCGCGCACACAGCCCTTTTGAGTTGTCCTTCCGGTTGTTGTATTCCTCCTTTTGGATGGCCTCCTTACATGTTTTGTGCTTTTGTCTAGAATTACTAGAATTATTCCATTATAAGTAACTCGTTGAGTTTCCTGCAAGTCTCCCATGTAATATCTTTAAATAAATACACCGCAAGCGAAACACTGAATTACAATTCAAACAAACCTCTGACGATACAGAATAATTTCTGTGACACGTGCGTCAGGAGAAAATAAAGATACTTGCAGTGTACTTGTTTAAAGAAATTACTAGAATTATTTCGAATTTGTTCATTCTTGTTTCAAAAGTGGTGAAGGCTAGCATTTATGAAGACTATGTGCTGCTCTATAGCTTCGAAACTTATACAGTTCCAACACCCATTGTGTTGGTGAAGAAAAAACAATATTACACATTTTACAAAAGGTATAATTATCTGTTCCACATTATTCGTGCTAGTGGAAAGTGTTTAACGAATAACAGGAATGAAGACAAACTGCCGGTGATTGAAACAAGATTTTTATGGCTAGTGACAATGGATACAGAAAAGTGATAAAGAAAATAAACGCACATATCAGAAAAAAGAATTAAAAAATACGACTGAAATATTAACTGAAACTATGGACATCACGCGTGCAAAGAATTAATCCAGTCATACGTTGCTGGTCACTGGCAAAAGAATATCAAACATACAAAATATCGCTGTACACACCACACACCAACTGTGGATCAAATTAATGTAAATGCTACACATACAGTAGAAATGCCTGAAGCATGACTAAACTGTTAAGTAATTCGTTTAATTTTAACACGCGCACTTTCGTGGCAGTACTGTGTAATATTGTTCGCTCATTGAGTTCGCCTTCAAAATACCGACTATGCAAAAATGATACAACGTTAACCCGTCATTTGTCGCTACCAAGGCAGGATATTCTCGTTATGCCTAAGGGTTCTAAATACCACCTCAAGAGTTTTAATAACAAAAAGTTTTTTCTTGATTGATTCATTTGTTCATAATTTTAATATTTAACTATTTGTTATGTTCACTTTATTTAACATAGAATATATTTAACACTAACTTTAAATATATTTTATTACAATTTTTTATAAAATATTTAGAACATATAAATATATACTTCGAATATACTAGCAGTATAAAAATACGAATACTTTTTAGAAAATTGAAATTCTACAAATATCAAATATAATATTACGATATAATAATGAATCGAGTTTTCTTTGATTACAGCTAAAACGAGTATGTGTGTTGAATATTCATAACACATTTTTACTGCTACAAGTCAAAATAACAAAAATTCATAATACAATTAAAACTCAAAACCTATTAAATGTTGTAAAACAAGAACAAGACACAAAATTACGTATTCGAACACGGTACAAACAAATGTCCCAAAGTCGGATAGTCAAAATTCATTCCCATCACTTGGTCTCCATATAAAAAAAAAATCTCCTTAAAACTTTCACAAAGCAAACAGAGCCAAATTAATATTGTTACGACGGTCTAACTGATGGTCGTATGGTACAGTGGAAAACAAAATACAAGACACCAATGAAGTCCACTAAAAACCAGCTTTAATTATCACAATTAACAGTTGTAATCAACTCGTTATTCAACAAGATTATACTCGTACAATAATTCAAGTTAATCTGTCCACACCAATAATAATGTCAACTAATAGAGTCCTGGAAAATAATCACTTTTTACTAATACACCACTTGAAACGCACTGTGTAAATCGCCGGACAATAACTCGAACCTCACTTTCGCCACTTAAACTGAAACTAAGCGTCGCTGAATGGTTATATTTATACCCCGCTGGCGTTCCAGAACAATCCATAATACGCATTATCACTGCTAGAAAACACTAGAGTGTAATTGCTTGCGGCCTTGAACACAGTGCGCGCGGACCGGTGAGTCTAGAACAGCCTCGTTAACGCCTGTTAAGTGTCACGTACGCACACACACATTACAGCTGGTTCTGCTGGAATAGCCGAGAAACATGTAGAACGGTGTGTAACGACGTAGCAATATTGTCTTCAGAATAAATATTAACAAATATTGTTAACCGTAATTATTTTATAAAAATTAGGTTATGCCTCAATTATTTAAATTAAAATGTCATACATACTCTGCAGCTTTCTAAGAACTCACTGGTATGTTTCTTGCTAGATATTTAAATGATTCATCTTAGATGTAAAAATATTTTGTTATTTATGATAAAAGCAGTAGAAGCATAATTTCATTAATATTTCATTTACAAAACGGGGAACAGAAACGGGTCGTAAATGTTTAACGACAGGAAGAACTGTTATTGCCAATCTACGCGTTAGTTTATTTTAAGCTTCTCGTTTAGTACAATTATTTTGTATTACCGCATTTGAATAAAACTAAGACTTAGGTAATTTAGCCAATACGGTTATTATATATTGAATCGTTTATCTGTTTCAATATTTGATTCCCTTACTGGATTTTGTTAGTATATCTAAGTCAAAGGAAATACCAGAGTATATAATGTATTTCAAGATTACTATACTCTTGAAATAATAACAATTTTATTGACCAAGCTGTGATTAGAACGAAAAACGTAAATTGAATATGTAACTGATAAAGATCAGGAGTTAATAGATGGTACTTTAAATTATTTTTAACATTACCGAATGAGGTGTGGGTCATGACAAGAAAGGAAAGCAGCAAGATTCAGAGTGCTGAAAAGCAGTTTCTTCGAAATACTTTAAATTATACATTTAAAGATAGAATAATATCAGAGCAGAACTCGAAGTAAAGAACATAAATGAAATTATTTCAATTTACAGAAGACAATGGTGGGAGCATCAGCAAAGGATGACAGAGGATCGATTGCCGAAAGCGGGACTGAACAATAAAGCCATTGGTAGAAGAGACGTGGGTCGTCCGAGGATGAGATGGGTGACGGAACATGTTTATATAACCTAATCCTTGATGAGGAGAAGAAGAAGAAGACATTACCGAATTATGTTAAAGAAATGTATCACAAAGAAATCTTAGTATTGGTTTACTAATTTAAATGACATTGGAAAGTGTCAGTACACGTATGCACTTGTTATTCAAATCAAAATCTTGCTGTAATTTTTAGCATGAAATAATTATTGTATCCAAATAACTAAAAATACAATCTTCCTTAATTTATATTTTAACTGAAAATATTAACTTGAAGATATGTGCCATATTCAGTGTACTTGGCGTTGTGTTAATATCTGTAACCGTCAACTTAATGGAACGTTAACCTAAACTCAGAAGACTGTAATTATATCGCCGCTCCTTAACGCGCTGCACAACTAATGAGATCGTCGTCGTTAAGGATTAGCCCTTGGCTCCACAAACATCTATTCCTAGGACGACCGACAGTGCGCCTTCCAAAAGGAGTAAACTGGAAAGCTAGTTTCGGTAATGTTCATCGCTTACGATAAACATAAACTCGGTTGACTAAGGGCCTCCGCACACGGTGCGACGTCTCTGCTACACGAGTTGACCAACTGGTTTGAGACGCGATCGTTTCAAAACTTTAGTTGCTAACTGGTTGTTGTCCACGGACGGAGGAACGGAATTTTGACCAAAATTAAATTGGTATGGGCAACCTGTCTAGTGAAGATACCGTGAACAGAACTGTACGGAGATGTTTTGTAGACATTCTTCTTCAAATAATAATAATTATTATTATTATTTTATTCTAATTTTATGAATAGCAGTAGCGATGAGGAAGACGTTGTTGTTTATAAACAATATCGAAGACGGAGAAGGTAGCAGGATGTTCTGGACTCATCCTTACATCAGAAGAAATATTAACTGCAGGCGCTAATCAGCTGAAAGAATCGGATTCAAAATTTTAAAAGAGACTTTTTCACCTCTTGGACGAATTTTATATTTGTCGCCTGATCATTCATTTTAAAGATAAAAGTATAAAGTTAATAAAAATTTTAAAAACTGTAAAATGAAACTATAAGAACTTTAAAGATTATAAAATGAATTCACAGTAAATTTGCAGACGGAAAATGTTGCAGAACTAAGCGACAACAAGTTGCTTTTCGACCAGCAAGCTGGGTTGCGTCCGACTGAAATGTGAGCGATTTCAAACCGGTCTCTTTGCAATCGCGTCATATGCGGCGCCCCATTCCACTACGATGAAGGATTACAAAACAGTTGGTTGCGCATCCATTTAACAACTAAAGTCGCAAAACAGTCGCACCGTGTGTGGAGGGCCTAAGGAAACAATGCTGAGTTCCTCCTGAGCAACAACAATCCTAAGTTGATCTCGTTTTATGCGCCCTTAACAGATCGGAGGAACGTCAGGTCTGGTGATTGAAATGAAGTACATCATTCTGCCTAATCAGCCATGTCTCACATCCGTTAGACAATAAATCTTCTAAACAGTATTTAAAAACATGGTGATCTCCTCTTTTTATTCCTCCTCGAGCGCATAGAGTCCTGCCACAATAAGGCGACTTCATTTAATTTATAAGTTTACAGTCAATACTCTTTAATTATTATAGTTATATCTAGTAACTTCCTAACTAACTAGAAAGTTATAATTAGTAACTTAGATGGACAGCTTAAGTTGACTCGGGTATATCACTCCAGCGAAATATTCATGTGAATGCAATGCTTTATGCACATGACAAGGTAAATGATACAGAAAACAGAATACCAGTTACAGCGGGCGATATTTACGTTCAGTAGCATCATACAAGACTATAGGCTACAGATCTCTGCTACAAAATCTAAAACGATGGCGTTTCAAGGCAGGTATCCTTTAAGAACTAAGATAGTCATGAATAATTAGATTGTGGATCAAATTAGTCACTTTAATTACCTCCGTTGTAATATTTCTTATGGAACTGATGTTGATAGGGATAGTAAACTATCAAAATTTAGACGCATCGTGGAACGATTCATAGGTACCTAAAAAATAAAACATGGAAGGATACATAAATGAAATTTTATAAAACTGTGGTTGTCCCCACATTACTATATAGGCAGCCGAAATACTAAGAGGGACGCAAGGTTGTTCTTTCTTAGATCGAAGAAGGAACGAGGATATTAGCACAATTTAAACATTGTATCATTGCACCAAAAGATTGAAGACCATAGAAGGAGATGGTGTGAACACTTGAATCGCATACCTGATATCCGTCTACCTGTGCCTGCCTTGGGTTATCACCGTACTGGGAAGAGAGATGTCGGTAGACTGAGGAGGAGATGGGTTCCGTAACAGGTCTAAGGCCTAGTCCTTAGAGTAGTGATGATGATGATGATTATAATCCATATATTTCAAATATACAACGAGTTCTATGATACACCACTCAAAATTATTACTTTATTCTTCTTAAGGTCCATGGTTCCTTTCGGCTTCTCTTTCGTTTTTGTTGCTGCCAGTATGTTTATCTTTTGTCTTTTATTACCTTCTTTATTTCTGGTAACTTTCCATGTTTGAAAACAATTTTCGCTTGCCTTTTTCAATGCTACGTCCATTGCCATAAATCCCATCCTTAACGAGGCATTTGTTGTCGAGCAATAGAGTACGCATAGATTCCCTAATCAAGGTTACCAGCTTGTAGTTAGGTGAGTGGATGATGGAGATACCATCTCAAGCTATTCCGCTATACCTTGGTTTTATTTTCATAGCTTTCAGGAATCTCTCCCCATGGCCACGAGGCATGGAGGCAGCACGTACTTACTGGCGACTTACTAACTTCCTCGCCAGGTCACAAAGCCGTCATCAAGGTGCAACAAATATATATATATATTTTTTCGATCTATTCCAAATAAAATGGTTCAGCGACTCGTTTGCATTCTATGTATTACCACGAAGACATTTTTTTATCAAATTAGTATGACTGAGATCACCCATTTTATGACATACATTACAGACATTGGTAGTCAATGTGTAAGTGAATAAGTTTCACTAGTTAGGATGGCCCGGTCATATTTCCACCGGGTCTTCATTTTTAGGCCAAAAGTTAGGACACTATCAGCACTTTTCACAGAAAATTCCTACGGTCTCAACATCTATTAAAAAATCATTAAAAATTTATTACTAGGCGTAAACACATAAATTTGCTATCAAATTGTCCTAAGGCTTTCACGGCCGGTGTCAGTTGTATAAGTAAAGTTTTCCGGACTCTTTGGCCGTGGTCTATGGTTTAGTGACCAACCAAACGTTTCAATAGCACCATTTGTTGCCATCATCAGTGGAATTAAAAGAAATCCAAGGCCTCCTGAACGTAGGTTGTTCGCGTCAGCACCACAGTACTGTGGTAAAGGCTGAAGATGTCCCGCGATGCTACCTGTACTTATTAAATTCCAGTTATGTCGGTACCTGTGCACTGTTCTGATTGTCTGATTGTGTAATTTTTACCTGTACGTGGGACTTGTTGAATTTATAAGTACAGGTAGCATCGCGGGACATCTTCAGCCTTTACCACAGTACTGTGGGCCCGACGCGAACAACCTACGTTCAGGAGGCCTTGGATTTCTTTTAATTCCACTGATGATGGCAGCCAATCATCAGCCAATGTTGAAACGTTCGGTTTGTCACTAAACCATAGATCACGTCCAAACAGCCCGGAAAACTTTACTTGGTATCAAATTGTTCATAAAATATTAAAGATTTTATGAAGACAAAAAACCAAAATTCGATTTTTGGATCGATTGCCGGTTACAAGTGCCGTTAATAGTACATTTGTTGCATATTTGGAACATTACTATTATAAGTGATCTTATATCAGAAAGTTTACTAACCCGTTCAATTGTAGTATTAATAAGTACAGTTTATGCAGTTTTTATAGAGTGTAAACAGACTACTTGTTACACTCCTGCTGTCTGGTAGCGTTGCCGCCTGGGTTCCGGGCTTCTTATTCGGGTCGCCCCACACTCACAGAGGCCCTTCGCTCTCCGACACCTGCTACCCGTCAGATACATGAAGTTCGCATCAATAATTATTTTTCCGGCTGTAAAATGTTGACTCATTTTCTGGAACCAAAGATTACACAAGTGATTAAATTCTCATCTTCCACTGCTGCTTGTCCATTCAAAGATCTTCTTCAACTTTTCGTTCCCTCAATGCAGTCTGAATTTCTTCTATCCAGGTGGTCTTCCTGTTTTCTTTCTTCCTGCTGAGGTCCGTACCATTATAACTCCCCTTGGCAATTTTTCCTGTGCCATTCTTTTCGTGGTTCCATACCATTGTAATTTTTATGTTTGAATAAAATCAACAATTGAATTTTTTACAGTCATTCTGTCTTTAAAGACTTTATTTCTAATTTTCGCACGTCTGGATACTCTTGCCGAACGTCTCGAAAAGTCCATCTCTGCTGTCATTAATTTTGTTCTTGTGTGTTTATTAGTAGTCCAAACCTCTGAGCCGTAAGTCATGATACTTCTAACAAAGGTCACGCATAAATAATAATAAGTTAAGAATTATTTGATTTATTTTATAAGACGTGTAATAAATTTTATATCCCGCCAGTCTCTTCCTAACATATTTTCTTCAAGGATGTTTTGCAGAATGGTGTTAATTTAGAGTATATGCCTGCATAATACTGCCACATTGTATGCTACATATCGTAATTTGGTATTTGAATTAGCAAACTCCGTAACTCCAACTTTGTCGTGCTTATTTGCTAAACTGCTAAGTGTCATGTTCCGGACGAGGTCTTTCAGTGTTTCCACCATTTTCAAGTCCTAAATCACGACAATTTAAGGTTATGATTTAACACTTGAAAATGGTGTAAACACTGAAAGGCCTCGTCCAAAACATGACAGTTAGCAGTATGTCTATTACACTCAGGCGACCAAAGTGACTATAAGTAGAGGCCTTTTCTAAACCGCGTCAGTTTCGCTTTTGAGATTCAGTGAGCGTTATTTGATAGCAGTAGTGTACATTCATTATTGTTAGTTGTTAAATAGCATTTGAAGTTGAACGCCATTTATTATTTTTAGCGACAGCATGCACTGGTTAAATTGCTTAACATGGGGAACTGTGTACTTGAGTGTGTTTGTTCATTAAAACTGTCATTAAAATTTGCAAATAACAATTACTCTGGTATTCATTTATTCATTCTACTCTTATAAGATTACGATACATGACACTGTCATGAAAATAATTTTGTATACTTATAGTATATTTTGTCACAGGACAAAGGGCGCCAATCGTACACCTGTTCGTTTTTTGTGGCCCTTAGGAAGGCCGTGTGGCGAGAACGCTAACTGCAACGATGTTCCGCCCGAGCCGCGTTGTGATGTTCGGCGGCTGCGCTTTCTGTTTGTGGCGTACTGCAATCCACCATCGGTATAAGAGCCCGCTGCCGTCCCAGTCGATGTCCATCGCTGGTTCTTCGCAGGGCAAGAAAGCGAAGAAAGTCCATTCTTCTCTTCTTCCTGTTCCTTCCAGCTGGCTCCGCGTGGTCCGATGGAGTGGCGATGGAATGTCCTGACTGGTTGATGTGCCATGAGCCTATCACAGTGCTGCTGATCCGTGATTGGTTCGCTGTGACCTCGTTCACGTGCCATCAGATGTTAGCGACGACCTCTCGGCTGGTACCGGGGAGCAGATGTTTGCCTCGCTGCCGTCACAGTTTATAAAAATACATATATAAATACATACAGTAAAAAATACATTTATAATAAATTTATTTACTTTCTCTTTGTTTCTTAAAGAGATTGCTACCCGCTGCTGTCGTTCATTGCATGACGTAATACAAACACACTAAAACACAAATCCGTTTACAGATTTAGTTTACATCCAGGCTGCATTCGGCAATATGAAGCCAGAGGGGGGCAAGCCTATTGTTTTAATTTTCCATGGAATGAGGAAAATACACAATTCTCGTTAAAATATTCAACATTCGCTTCACTGAAACCTTGTACAAATTTTAATCTCCTCAAAACTGTAAAACGTTTTTATGGAATAAATTAAACTTTATTATTTGTCTTCTCGTTTAAAGGGCAATAAAAATAAACAAATAAAACATTGGTTTTAAACGTTTGAAATATTTATTTAATATCAAGTATGGACAGTTTGATTAATAACGAACTATGGGTTGCTTTTATTACCAACTTACGTATACAAGGAGCTGAAGAATAAAGTCTAAGAATAAATATGTTTATGAAACATAAGATGTTATAGAGATATTTAATTGTTTCCAGACAGTAAGTAGGCTATAATCTTTAACCACTTTCTTTCCTAAATAACAGAACGTGTAAACGTATATAAAGCCAGCTACTTTATCACGAAACATAAGGAGTCACCGGGTTGTCTTCATTAGAAACAGCTGTTCCAATTTGTTTAATTTCTTCCCAAGATACCGTCAGCGTCTTTGCTTTCTCGTAAACTATTCTTCCTCTTTATGAACATTGTTTGCTTTCTGCTGAGACATTTTTATAGATTTCATTTTCGGGCTTGTAGCGAGATGCTAAGCAGTTTTTTAATACTATGGACCTGCAACCATATTGTCTTCTTTGAATTTATTTTTCAATCGATTAGTTATTCTCCAGACTTGTCCCGAAATAAACGAAAGTTTTATTAATTTCAGCATATATTAATAGAGAAATATTTACCTCTTTTATATAAAACAAAAAACATATCGTTGCTATGATTGCAAAAAAAAAATGTCTTCTTTCCAGGCGTATCTGAAGTTTTGTCTGTTTAAGAAATCTTTGGTTTTGGAGGTTTTCCTGTTTTATAGGATTCAATTAAATGACTCCAGTGAATCTTATAATTACAAAATCCTCCTTACACACTGTAAGAAAAACTATGTAAAATGGATTTCCGCCAGTTTTTAAATGACAAGCTTCATGAACTATTAAAATTGTTCTGTACGATATCAAGTGTTGTGAATCGTGTAAGTGTCGTTACGTTATTACAGAACGTTCTACATGTTTCTCTGCTATCCCAGCAAAGCTCAACTGTAAAGTTTGTGTGGGTACGTGACACTTAACAATACGTAACACACAACTGTGATTGTTTGGCGTCGTAACAACTCAGCAACAATTGTCCTGATGATGACAATAAATATTGTCGAAACGTCGACACAAATGATTTAAAATTTGTGTTATACTTTTCGACCGATCCTCACAAACCTTTTATTGGAGAAGTTCACTGTATCAAGAATACTATTTTGAATTACATCTCACATTTTTAGGTCTAACAAAGGAGGCAGACATTTTTTTACGAAAAAGACAGAGATATTGGAAACAAAATAAATAAATTTCAAAGGGTGTATGGTATATTTTAAGAATAAGACATAAAAAGACGCACAGCTAAACGTTTATAAGGAGAAGACAGTTACCACATTTTTGTATGGTTTAGAATGTTGAGCGCATTGAGAAAGAGATGTTAAACAGATGGAGTCATCAGAATATATGAAGTTTCTCAGGTCGGTGAAAGGTGGGAGATAGGATACGAAATACAAATATTATACAAGAATTAGACAACCATTTAAGGTGTTCAACTACAGGCACAAATATATTGTCACGCCATTTCAGAACGTTTTCTACACGCTTCTCGGCTATCCCAGCAGAACCAGCTGTAATGTTTGCGTGCGTACGCGACACTTGACATGCGTCAACAAATGATGCTATTCCAAACCATACCGCTCGGCGCACTGTGTTCAAGGCCGCAATCAATTACGCTCTAGTGTTTTCGAGTAGTGCTGACGCGTCTTACGGATTATTCTGGAAGACTTGTGCTATCTACTTAAACGACGACAGCTGCCGTGTAGAAGTCAGTTTAAGTGGCGATTTATTTAAGTGAGGTTCGAAGTATTGTGGCGAAGTGTTATGTGTTTGTGCAGGACATTAGTTGACATGATTATTGCGTGTGGACAGAATTAGCTCGGATTACTGTACAAGTTGATTACAAACTGTTAATTGAGATTAATTAAAGCTGGTTATTAGTGACTTCATTGATGTCTTGTATTTTGTTTTCCACCGTACCATACGACAATCAGCGAGGCCGTCGTAACAAATAAAGAAAATATATGTAATATTTACCGTATTTCTTCCGTCGTGTGACTTCGTGTTGCGTTCGATTGATTTACGCGTTTCAAAACATTTGTTTCGTCTTCAGAAATAAAAAATCACTCAAATTGAGGTCGTTAAAAATTAAAATTGCAAATATTGAAAACAATTCCACACATATCCGGCTTACATGAGTGCGCACTCAGAATTGTTTTCAATATTTGCAATTTTAATTTTTAACGACCTCAATTTGAGTGATTTTTTATTTCTGAAGACGAAACAAATGTTTCGAAACGCGTAAATCAATCGAACGCAACACGAAGTCACACGACGGAAGAAATACAGTAAATATTATATATATAAATATATATATATATTACATTTAATATTTATAATTAAATTTACCTCAAGATGTTATTTTTCTATTTGGTACATGTTTCGAGAGTTCCTGTTCTCTCATCTTCAGCTTTCGCGATCTTGTTTCTGGTGAAGTATTTGTGTGTTGGCTGCTGGATGCAACACACAAATACTTCACCAGAAACAAGATCGCGAAGGCTGAAGATGAGAGAACAGGAACTCTCGAAACATGTACCAAATAGAAAAATAACATCTTGAGGTAAATTTAATTATAAATATTAAATGTATTATATACATCAAGAAACGGACTGTAGCAGAAAGTGATTGAATATATATATATATATATATATTTTTTTTTTTTTGTCAATAAGTGACTTGGATACCTATTCAAACATGTTTTTCAAATAAAGAAAGATGGAAAGAACGTTTACGCATAATTCAGACAGGAAGGATTCCAAAGCAGGCCTTGATTTATCATCCTATAGGTAGAAAACCCGTGTAAAGACTGAGGATTATATTGTGAAACCGGAACAAGCAGAACTGCCTAAGCCTGGAATAGCAGAAGCCCACCAACCTTGGGGGTCCACGATTGGGAAGCCAGGCTCTGTCTGTCACAAGCCAGAACACAGGGTGAGTGACAGAGGAGTAACACCTCTTTAAAAAACCTTGGTCCAGCTGGCCCGGCTGGTAGTACCATGTAAGGGTCCCATGCCAGGGTAACGGTGAAGTCCTCAACGGTATCAAAGGCGGAGATGGAGTCCATCAGTACAGCAGAGATGGGGGAAGAGGCAGCCCACCAGACGAGGTTAGAAAAGCGCTGGAACCTGCTGCCTTGCAGGAGCTGGGGGGAACCTCAAAGGCTAAGGGAGATAACCCCTACAGAAAATTCCGCGGTCCAGAGCAGTCAGGAGGCAGTCCCTCCACTGGACTGCGGTGCTGTAGGCTAATTACCCGCACACCTGAAACATCAATTATTATAGAAACCAGACTAAATTTAAACCTGGAAAGTGACAAAGGACATTACCACAAGGTTACAGACTTTCATAAACCGTTGCCTGAGGTACATAATGAGAATTTGGTGGCCCAAGACCATCTTGAACAGACATCTATGGGAGGCCACAAGTCAGAGTACCATCCAACTACAGATAAAACGAAGAAATTGGAGGTGGATCGGTCACACCCTGAGAAGACCACCATAAAATATCGCTAGACAGGCACTGAATTGGAATTAGTAAGGTAGCCGCAGACGTAGAAAACCGAGGAACATCTGGAAGAGGACTATGGAAAGAGAGCTGGCTGGTGTCAACAAGACATGGAGGGAGGTGAAGGCCCTGGGAATGGACAGAACACGCTGGAGAAATTCCGTCGAAGCCCTACGTTCCACCTAGGAATTTAAGAACTTAAACAAGGAATAGCAGAAGAAGATGAAGCAGGAGAAATATTTGTTTTCCTAATTTTTAAACCTGTCTAGCTTGTTTGCGACAATTGTGATTTGAACATAGTTAACTTGCTACGATGTGAGTACTGTTAGTACGGAATAACTGTATAATGTGAGTCCATTAATCAAGAGCTGTCAAACTTTGCTATTACTGTTGATTGTTGATTGCAGGCATCGTCACTAGCAACTACTACCACACGCGATGCAAATGTTGAGAGTATAAAGTTTAAATACAATCGACAGCGTTAATTAGTGCTTAGATTTACGTCGGTTTGGTTCACAGTAACGCTTGCAGACTCTGTTCGTCAATTATACGTTACTCCGCCTCATAATTTATCACTATCAAACCGCTATTGAAACTTTACTTAGGTTGGTATTTAAAATGCCACTTACGTGTAAAATCCACGAAAACTCTTCGTAAACAAACGGAAAAGCTCTTCTGGAACTCTAGTTTAAATAATTGAATTTTTCTATACAGTTTTATTTTTATATATGTAATTGAATTTCACTGTACTTCAATATCAGCAATAATAAGTAAAAATTATACAAAAAAAGAAAACTGTATATTTTTTTGGAAGAGCCAAAAGAGTTCTCAGTTTTAACTCGACATTTTGGTATTTGTCTGTCTGTCAACCGGTTTGGGAGATGTCTCACGATACAGTTTGAAGGCATCAACCGATTCTTCTAGATGCGTGTCAGTACTTGTGTAATAGAGAACCCTATTAGTTTTCACAACATGCCTGATGTAGGAGAAAAATTTTTTGGACGTATATTAGTGTTATTTACATATTAAGAAAAAATTGCACAGGCTATGTGTAAAAGCCTATACGTTTATATGAATATATAGTACAAGGTACGTATTGTTTACATTTTTTGTGTATGTTAATAAATGTATTAGTGTATAAAAATTTGGAACGCTTAATAATATCAACCAAACTGAAAAAACGTCAAAACATAGCGAAAACGTACAGACAGTTTTATTCAATACGAAGCGCAGAGACGACAGATTTTCAGCAGCAGACCGTTAAAACAGCGCTCTGCCAGCGAAAGGCACGTTAACTCCTATTGATTCCATTATCCACGTCAAATATCTGTTGGCAATTCCGTTTGGCACGTTTCCAAAGAAGTACACAATCCAATTCCAATTGTATGTGATCTCCTGTTCAAAGTTGAATGGATATAATCCACATAGCAACAAAAAACGTTTCATATTTCTCGACTGTTGTGACATATAGCTTATAAAAACAAATCTTATCAAATTGTAATTACTTCTGAAAGTAAATTGTATTATTTTTATAGCTTGAATTAACCTGTCGCACTTTTCAGTTAACGTATTAGTGTCTTCAAAGGTTACAGTTCAGTTCATTTGAAACCTCTAAAGATACTGATACAGTCAGGTTAATTAAAACGAGACGTGCGTCATGTAAAAATAATACAATCTACTTGCAGAAATAATTAACGTTTGATAATATCAGAACCGTGCAAGAAACCTGAGGAGTTACTTATAAAGAAACAAATAACTCTATAGATTTTTTCCTTATCAATACATTAACTTATCAATGATCACAATCTCACTTTGTCATAATATCATTAAACTTTTCTATTACAAATGAACTTTTTACAAGGTTTCTACGTAATTAGTATCAAAACTTAGTATATTGTCCTTACAACGGTTACAATGATCGTTGTGTTTCAACAGTAAAAACACAGTAATTAACAACTATTGTTTATAAATTTAATTATAGATTAAATAAACAAAACGACAACAAACACTCGTACACAATATAGTTGATCAAGGTAACGATTGTCCAGCACAGCGCGCGACGTGGCGCACAACAAATGTGACTTGGTAGTACAAGCCGCAATACACGGCAGTTCACAAGCCACCATAACAGCAATTCTGATAACGCACACTGAAGCGCAAATCTAAAGTGACTAGACCGGCTGCTCGCTGCTCGCGTCGTACCCCAGCGAGGTTCCACAAAAGTCCACTGCATTCTGGGCCACGCAATAAGCATAATCGCGTAGTTGAAGGCGCCTAGAGATCACTGGAATGGCGTTTTCCGTGAATCACTTTGACCTTGTGGGACGCACACGCCACTGAGGTTGCCTGACTCTTAAGCGTAATAGCATAACCGCTAGTTGAAGGCGCCTAGAGATTACAAAATTTTGGTCTAAACCTTTTGTCGTTAAAATTTACAATGTTCAGTGTTTATTAGAGAAAGTATGAACGTTTACAATCGGAGACGGAAGCGAAATCACTTTTGTCAACTTCACTCGGTCCCCCCGCTCCGGCTAAACAAGTAATGGATGGGTGACTCTTTTACTGCGTTATTTTCATTCATGGAGTGCATACTCCATTCAAACATTATCACACTCCGATACTAAAAATTATTTTTTTAGTATTTGTTACTTTTCTGTGTGTTGGAAAATGTAAAATTTATAATGTATAACGTATAACGTATAATGTATAACGTATAATGTATAGTGTATAATGTATAATGTATAGTGTACAGTGTATAATGTATAATGTATAGTGTACAGTGTATAATGTATAACGTATAACGTATACTGTATAGTGTATAGTGTATAATGTATAGTGTATAATGTATAATGTAATTTGAGATGTTATTCAATTTGTTTCTTCTGCAAGTAGTGTAATTTCTTATTTTCTTTTGAACACCTGACGCACGTTGCACTGAAAAATATAAAATTAATTAAAAACATACAAAAAGGTCAAAAAATGAATACTTGGGAAAATCTTAATATTTATAAACACAATAACAATAATTTATTGATTAAAGAACAAACCCAAATAAAAGCAAAACAAGACGATCTATTTAAAATTATAAATTTACTAAAAAATAAAAATGAATAAAATATAAACAACAAATATTTCAAATATAACCGAGAAAACAGCTGCTGAGGAAAATAAACATTAAAACAATCGTTAACTAATCGATCTAATCAATTATCAGTTATTTTACATTAAAATCGGTACAAATTCGATTATTCGTTAATTTTTATATTAACAGGATTATTTCGATTGTTATTAATTTACTTACAGACCTCTGAAGATATTGATATTTTCCAGTGAAAAGTGCGTCAGGTGTTAAAAATAAAATACGAAATTACACTACTTGCAAAAGAAACAAATTGAATAACACCTCAATTTATATAATCCCTGCAAGAAACTTGGAGTTACCAATATAGAAAATAATGAATGTATAATGTGTAATGTACCTTTGTTTATTTTTTTTCTGTAATTGAGGTTGTATTTACGTTTTTATCTGGTGTTTGATATTCTCTGTTTCCACCTTGCAACACGACAATATTTACGCTCGTCGTAACAATATCAAAACAATTCGAGGAATGGCGAATGTACCTTTATAATTGAAACGTTAAATTTGGACTATAACATCTAAATTTAATCATGCACAAAACTAATTTATTAACTGAAAATATTTTGTTCAATTTAACACATTTTAGCGTCGTTCAGATTAAAGTGCAATATGTATATATGTAGAACAAAATTAAATGTTGTTTTAGTAAAACTTCGTGTAATTTGTAGTAATAGTTAAATTGCTATGATACTGTACCGTATGACTTTCACCGGTAACAAATTAAATGTTTGTTACATTACATTACATTACATTTCATATGTTATGTTACTTCATATGTTAGTTAATATAAGAGAGACGAAATTAAACAGTGATAAAAGCTAGTCAACAGTGCTTTTTTGAACGCTGTGTAAACACGAACACATAGAGGTTTGACGCACAAAGCTACCGTTGCGTAATTGGCTACAGCCTTGTACAATCTGCCAGTAGCAACTTGTTGAACGTTGCAGCGATCACTAGTGTACAACCGCGACGCGACTTGTTGAGCAACTGGATCCGTTCCAAAAATGACAAACTTTATATCTTCACAGTGTACATTATGATGCTGCTGCTGGTTATTGGAATACATTTTAAAAAATCTTTTACCCTTGCAAAAAATAATATCGAATCGACCCCCACGGCAATTCGTCACCTGTAGAAATTCGTATCAGGAATAACATCCTTAGGTGGCTCCAGGAACAAAAACGGGCTGCAGCGTAATCCTGACCACATTACTTTCCAAACGGCTCACATAAGGTAGCTTTTGCTGCCTAATTCTCAGTCCGCTTATTCGGAAAAAAAGAGCCATTAATGTTGTTGTTGTTGTTGTTGTAGAAAGAAGGGCCGGCCTAGGATATGATGGTAGGATGATGTGCTGTAAGATCTAAGAACGGATGTCAGGGGGTTACACTGAGATGGCAATGGATAGGAGACATTGGATAAAATTGGTGTTAAAAACAGGGCTCATGTTGGGCTGTAGGGTTAAAGACGACGACGACGACGACGACGACGACGACGACGACGACGACGACGACGACGACGACGACGACGACGACGACGACGACGACGACGACGACGACGACGACGACGACGACGACGACGACGACGAAGAAGAAGAAGAAGAAGAAGAAGAAGAAGAAGAAGAAGAAGAAGAAGAAGAAGAAGAAGAAGAAGAAGAAGAAGAAGAAGAAGAAGAAGAAGAAGAAGAAGAAGAAGAAGAAGAAGAAGAAGAAGAAGCAACACTAGGAGAAACACGAACAAGGTCTTTTGATCATATATATATATATATATATATATATATACACACACACACATAATGTGAACGTTTGATATTATTGTTTTGTTTACACTCGTTGATTGAGTATTACTTATTAAATTTATTATTTCTTTTATGAATTTGCTAACTGCTATAATTTTTATTGTTCGACTAAGCTTTTCGTCATCACTGACATCTTCAGGTCTTAAACAACAAAATGGTTGTTTAAGACCTGAAGATGTCAGTGATGACGAAAAGCTTAGTCGAACAATAAAAATTATAGCAGTTAGCAAATTCATAAAAGAAATAGTAAGGATGGCTGCTAATTTAAACAATACGAAGCATAAAACATGCGAATTGCAAGCAGATAAATATAAAAATGTAAGGGAATTTTTTAAGTAGGTTGTTTAAGACCTGAAGATGTCAGTGATGACGAAAAGCTTAGTCGAACAATAAAAATTATAGCAGTTAACAAATTCATAAAAGAAATAGTAAGGATGGCTGCTAATTTAAACAATACGAAGTATTAAATTTATGCTTTCAGTATCCAAGCCACTTACAGGTATACGAACAGAATAAAATTTACTTCTTTTATCCGTCTAGTGGCTTTTCATTTTTTGTATATGTCACTACGCGTTTCTGGATATATTTCCCATCTTCAGGTGTAATCCCTCAGTAAAGTTTGTCAGATAATTAAAACAAATTACGTATAATTTACACGCATGTCGTAAATAAATATAAAATATATGAACACGGGACACACGCGGTGTTGTTGGTGCGCACCACCGTGGTATGGTGTTACCACGGACAAAAGAGGTAAAGTTTATTCTATTCATATTATTTATTACTTTCCACGTATTAACTTATATTCAACCTGGTGCCGGCTGCCGGACGTTTGGCTGAGCGAAACGTCACTTATACTTTTTCTGTGATGACAAAAGACCGCCAGAATTAGATTCAAATTCAAATCAAATTTGGTGTTACCTATATACGGATTCTGGAATTCTGTGTGCGGGTGTCTGACGCTTCTAATATTCTTCCGTTCCGTAAACAAAATGTGAAGCCGTCATTGTTTTGAATATGATTAATTAATACTTTGCCGATGACGTCTGGTACACTCCATTAATGGATTAAAACTACGTTGCATGTGACAAAGAACGCGTCTATAATGCTAATTAATTAATTTTGTTAGAACGTCGTCGTTAATAAATTAAACAACTCGCTAGTTGTAACAACGGTGTATCAAATTGCACCACCTTACAATGGTATAATTAATGAGGCTACACTATCCTCTTAGCAACATTATTGTTTAAATCACTGATAGCAAAACTAAAGTGAATTGTTTTTAAAATAATTTTTATTTATGTTAGAGACAATTTGCCATTTCTATGTTACTAAATGATTAGTGATCTTCTATATGCTTTGTACATTTTACAAAAGGTTTTCCAACGTGAAACAGGTATACAAAATTCTAGATTTTAACGTCACTTTATCTTTACATAAATAAAAATGAATTTATTAATGAATGTACGTAGAGCGGAATTACTATTCAGAAGTTTGTATTTAAATTACAATTGCCCTGATTACAACTGAGCTTTGCGAATATGCTGCCGATCACATTCGCGTTGAAATTTTGAAATCAGTTTTAAATGGCAATCAATAATGTGTGATTTCATTACAACAAAAATCACTCTTGATGAAAATAATAGTCTGTCATTACAACACAGTTATGTAGCAGAATGTTTTCCTCTTAACAAAAAGAAGAAAAGAAGGAATTAGGAAAGGACTAAGAAAAATTCTTGGTCTAAAGAAGGAAGGGAACGAATGGTTAAAAAGAAACAATAATGTACTCTGTTTGGAAAATGATAAACTTATTAGACACAATTAGGAAAAAAGGATCACATTCGACGAGCATTTGGACAAATGACTGACAAAAAGAATATTCGACTATTGCGATTAAAACCCCCAAAACATAAATCCATTAGTTAACAAAGGTAGAAAAAGGATGTTTCAGAAATGAGCCTAACAAAAGACGATATTTTGGACAAGACATCTTTAAGATAAAGGTTAAAGAATTTGTGAAGGTTGTAAGATAAGGTTTTCAGGAAAAAGTGAAGCGACAAACAAAACCTATTTAAACAGAACAAAGGGAAAAGGAAACATAGTAGGCCTAAAAGCATGAAACAGTACTGAAAGGAAAGAAAGCGACATAATAAGAAAAACCATGGAAAGTTATTTCACGTGGTCCAGAGTTGGCGAAAATTGTATATAGAAGATAAAAATTTCAATCTCTTTGGTAAAAGAAAATGTTAGCAGCGTTGTGGGTAGTGCAGATGAATGAGTATTTACATAACGTATATTATAAACATGTTTCTAACGCAAGTATTATCAACATTTTCCCGAGTTTAATTAAAAAATGTTATTTACCCAGGAAAGCCATCCGTCGAGTTAGCTTACGAGGATTACACTCTCGATTGAACAGAATATCGCTTCCTTACCTGAAACAAACAAATAAATATATGAATTATTATGTTTAAGTTTTAACATGTTTATAAATATTTAAATAACAAATAAAGTTGTGATAGTTTATTAAGTGACTTATTATAGAAGACCCACGTACTGTTAAAGTCAGACTTTTTCTTTCAGGTATATTCCTTCTCATTTTTATAATTATTCCAAATATGTTCTCTGTAAATCGTGTATAGATGAGTAGAGGTTCAACGACTTCTAAATATCTTGTAAATACGATTATAAAACTTTTCTAACTGTTACATAACTTTTATAAGTTTCTTCTCTAGCTGTTTGTTTACGAGTCTGTTTATCGTCTATTAAACACAGACGTGAACTAGATATCTCGTTCTTTTTGATTATGTATTGCGGCACAAGACTGACCATTTCAGGCGGTGGAAGAAAAAATGGAGAATCCTACCTTACAAATGGTTGAGTACTATAAAAACTAGTCACATAAGTAAACCTAGGTGAAAGTTAAGTTAGCGCTTTCTACCTTAACACACGGAAGGCAAGGACAAATTTAAAGGTTGTCTGGGAAAGAGATTACCTGGAATGCACTACGACCTAACCGAACTACCATGGTGCCATCCATATTTAACGTACAAATTCCATTCCGAGAAAACAAAACAAAACGTAGCTGCAAGACGCAAGTTGCTGAAGGGTCTGCATGGTAGCAGATGCGAAGAAAACTACCGTAACAGCCCAGTATGACGCAGACTTAGCTACGCAAAGAACGTAGACGTAATCCTGATTGAAATTTGTACACTTAAAACAGGCTGTTTGAAACCTAAACAAGGCTAAGATTAATAATAAGCTTCCTTCGAGATATACACAAAGAAACCTCCAGAGAAAGTCTACCTAAAGAAAGTTTCGCTAAAATAAAGTCTACCTAACAGTTCGCAGCTTGAGTGGAAAACAAGAAAGATGCTCAACCAAACAAGAACCGGTGTGGCTCACTCTAAGTCAAATTTAATTAAATGGGGTCTAAGGGGACCTTGTAGTCCCTATACCGCCCATGTTAAAACTGACTTTTTTAGGTACTATTATATAAAAAAGTATGTAAGATAAATAATAAAAAATGTTTGCACAAATATTTTAGACATTTTTCTGTAATGCTAACTGCATTTTATCCCATTTAATGTACATTGTCCATCTTAAATAATTTTATCAAAAAACTATTTAAAAAAATATAAAATTTTATTAAATAATATTTTTTTATTAATGAGCAAATACATTTTTTTACATTAAAAGTAGTTAACATTATAGGCATTGTACTAGGTTACAACCAGAAAAAAATTCAATCTTCTAGGCGTAAAACTCTTATAACTATATGTATCTAAATTTTAAAAATGTAAATTGTTCAGGAGAGCAAAAACAAACCCATGGTTACTTACAATGCAATATATTGTCCATCAATATATTGCCAATTGCAAAAAAAAATAATATGACTGATAATGAAATCTATAATTATGTTAGGCCTATAAGAAGTGTTTTAATAAGTAATAGGTAAATTTTTTAACTTAAATAGTTGTGACAAGAACAATTGTGATAAAAAAAGACTTAGGAAAATGTAATTAAATTCGCGGGTCTGTTACTTGTATTTACATTTTTAGGTATAAAAAGCTAATAAACATGCACGTATTATATATCAAAGTGTTCAGAAAATTATGGAGAATCATTTAAAAATAAAAAATTCAAATCTGTTTTTTCTCAAATTTTTGACTACAAGGTCCCTTAAAGAAGTGGATGACAACGAATACCAATGCGGAAAGCTTCAAGACACCAAGTATTTATTGGACTGCCCGAGCATGGCCGGCTCTAGTAGAAGGGCGGAATATTAGACGTGGCAACGTTGCGTCTGAGGCCTACAACCATAGTGTAATAAAATAGCTAAAGTGAACTTGTATATTTTGATTGCCATGTAATTTCAAGGCATTACTAAAATCATGAGTTATAGCTAAATCTAAATTATAGGTCTGTGCGCACGTAATACTATACGTTTAAGTTGAAGACATTAGTGAATTAATGCCTAATGAATTAATTTTGTTCGAATTACTAAATTCATATCATATGAATGAGTTAACTATTATATATCTTAAATAATATAACACTATTTTACATAATAAAATTTTAATCTGCAAAAATGAAGAATTCTAACACTGCTGTTAACCGACAATTAAAAATGACGCCATTCGATTATTGAAATACATAAATTAACAGATCGTCTCAAATATCAGCTGGTTCCAGTGTTGCCACGTTTAATATCCCTGCCTTCTACTAGAGCCGGCCATGACCCGAGTAACCCAGCCATTTGCAGTACAACCAGACACTGCTCGTTTTTAGTCCCAGAAGTTGTAAATATGTCCGAACACAAAAGAGTAAATAAAGTTTTGACTACATTACAGTTATCTCATCTGTGTACTTGTCTCCACTTGTGAATTGTTTTTTAATAATCTGTCACGTCTACAACAAATCAAATTTCATTTAGTAAATCAAATGAAACATCGTAGTCGATTTCTCAGCTTAGAAACTTCCCATTTCTTCTGTAGATGTTACATTACCAAAGGATATTGTCTAAACTGCTTATTATGTAAATACGTAATGTTTATTTACGCTCATAATTGATTATAAAAAATTACATTATTTAATATTTATAACTATTTTATAACTATATGTATCAATAAATTGACTGTAGCTAGAACTGTTTGCATAAATAATTATATATTATAACGTATTATCTGACTCGTTATAATAATTATAACTATAAAGTGCCTACTCGCCCGTACAGACATTCGAATTCGTATTTTCTGCCTCAAACTAGGGGTTGCCAACTCTTCTTGGTAAACCAAAAGTGCAAGGTTTATTGAATGATAAATGAATAGTCAATTCTTAAGAAAGATTTAAATAAAATCAAACATACAGTTCAATGCTTCAATTATGGTTTTATTAACAGTTATTATGTTGATTATCTTATTACAATTTCTTCCACATTATGTAGTTCAATTTTGCGCCGGCATGTTTAATTATTAGCGGTAGGCTATTCTGTCCAGCCGCTGTATAGAGACTCGTGTACTGATGTTGATATTTTCGTTTAATTATAATCTCAGGTCGAAGTTCTTGGGACTACAGAAAATATTGTCAAATGGACTAATAAAAGTACAAAATTTTACAAATACCATATAAATAACATACAAATTGTGATACACTTACAAGTACAGTTGTAACCTATAGCTACTGGAAATAGTGTTGGAGGTTAACTGAGTTTACTAAATTTTTACGGTTAAAATATACTCACTTAAGAAATCAATATTAGATTGAGATTATTCTTCAATTTTAAGTGTTCATTTAATCAAAGAAAGTTCAAGTGTCTGTTCTGTGAGTGATAATTTGTGTTGAACGTGTGTTTTCACTTATTGTTTTTTTTTTTTTTTTTTACTGTTAAAGTAGTATTTTAAAATATACTTAGCAGTCCTCTGTCTCTTCTCTCCGGATAGTATTCCTTACTGGTACTGCTGGTTTTCCTTTTTTTCGTTAATTCCGTTCTTCTGTTTTCTTAGGTATTTAATTTTGGTATTTATTTTTTCATCGTTCATCATTGGTGTTGAAGATTCCATCACTCATTTATAGGTTTTATGTATTTTCTTCCTTCCAATAGTTCGTAGTTAGTCAATTGGGATTCCTCAGTAATTCACCATGGATTATTTAATTTCTTCTTGTGATTTTTAGTTCATGTGAGTGTTAGTACAAGTTCTATAGTTTAGTTTAGTATTTCATCATTATTTTTTATATATTAAATATTTTATTCTTTTCACTAAACATTGCGGTTTTTTACATCAAGAGCCAATAATGGAATAATGGAATTTATTTACTAGTTATTCTGGTTGCTAGGTTCCAAACACTAATTCTCATTGGTTGATAATTTACAATATTGTTATATATGGCTAATATTTTTCTATACAAAATTACTAAAAATCTTTAAATTATCATTATTCCTTTATACTAGCTGTAATAATAAATATAATAACACCATTAGTTCGCTTTTTGGTTACATATTAATTTGATATCTCACTAGAATACCTTTTTCCAAATCATAACAGATTCATACATATTTGGTTTTCTTTTGTAAATTAACTTTAAACTAATTATTGTATATCCATTTTTGTTTCCTACACTCTTATTATTAAACCTAACAGGATTATATGCCTTATTTCATTAATTGTTATTGTTTTGTCTTAAATTTTTCAATTTCCTGGTTACCAGATATAGGCCTAACTGCCTAGAGTTATTCACCTCACCTATACTCATTGCAACTGTTCATGTCAATTTTGTTAATTTTAAGTGGTTCTAAACATAATTACTATAATACCATGAACTAAATTACAACATTTGATTACCTATTATCATCATATAACATAACATAATTCCTTAACAAACTTTTTAGCCCAATGGCAGTAATATGTTTTACATGTATTATAACTGGTTCTGTTAACTGTAATACTAAACATAATAACATTTGGTTAATTAAAACCAAAACAAAATATAATAAAAATGAACAGTAGGTGTGTACCAGTATTCCCTAATAACTACCCTTATAGAATACAGTGTCTAACTTCCTTTGCCTATTTTCAGCATAACAGATTAGGCTTTTACTATTATTTTTAATAGTTGTTGGTATAAATCTATAAACATAACTAATTAAAATAAAACAATGACCTCCTTACCATCCTTATAATATAATAGAATACTTCCTTAAAATACTGAAAAACAGTTATCAGTATTTTACTTCTAACAAATACTGTTATATTAAGTATAAACATTTACTTATTTTATAAAAACTATGCCAATTTCTACACATAACTATCCCTTATAATTTATATAGTTTATTCATTATATTTGGGTCCTGTTATTGCTTATTGGCTATTATAACTGTTCTTTCTTTATTCAAGATTCTACTTCACTTTATTACATAGTGTTTTTATGTAGTTCATCGATTAACACTGGGTTCTATCATGGTTTATTAGTTATTATCATCTTTCCTACTTAATTATCACTCTTTTAGTTCACTTTATAACAAGGAATTTGTATCTCATGTATTTATTATCTGAGGGCCCTATCAAGGTTCATTAATTAACATCACTTTCCTACTTAATTATCACTCTTTTAGTTTATTTTATAATATTGTGTCTTTAGATAGTTTATTTATTAACACTATTTCTTTATATCATCATTATACATGTTCTTACATTTAATTTTCCTTTTAAATTTTGTACTGTTTACATACTATTTATTTCCCTACTTAACTTTGTACTTTTATATATAATAATTCTTGTTGACAATGGGGTATTTTTATCATGATGTTAATTATTTTTTCTGGATCACCTTTTCCAATCTATTGGGTCTTGTCATCGTCACTGTCTTTGTCTACGTCAAACTCAGTTAGTGGTGTTGTTCTATCATTTCTATTTATTAATTTTTTTATTATACAGCTTTTCTTCACTCATTGAAACTTGTAAACCTTGTGCTACCGTAGGTCATGTTACAATATATTAACTTATAAATATATGTTGCAGAGAAGTATAACAAAGAGCTAATCATGTAAATATGGAAAAAACGGTACCCATAATAAAACAATGAAAATAAAATCAAATAAAATCTCTTCTTGGTGGAAGGCTGAGGATGGGAACAATAAGTTTCCCGAAACGTGTTTCAAATAAGAGAAAAACATCTTGCGTTAAAGTTATGATAAATATTAAATTATCATATGCATCAAGAAATAGACTGTAGCAAAAAGTGTTTAAAGTATATTGAAAATAAAACAAATTTTGTTTCACATAGAAGCCTCTGATGGTACTGATTTATTCTGCAAAACCTGCATCAGGTTGAACTACAACGATAAAAAAATAATCAAAAAATACCTGCAGTCGTAATTATTATTTGATAAAACACACACACACAAATATTTAACGAGATATGTCAATTTTATTAGATTAGTTTACGCCACGTAAAAATTAAATTCCTCTTAAATTTAAGATTACTCAGACAATGCTTTGAAATATTCTAAAACTGTTTAGTTTAGATATTTAGTTTTAACATGAAACAAAACAGACAGCATGACGGCTGAAGTGTTTCGTCTACCGAGTGGCGGAGACGGAATGTGAAAAGATAAGGGTTATTCATACAACAGCTCCGTGAAGGGAAGAATAAAAAAATACGCTGTAAGTCTATTTATGGAACACTGCCTAAAGTTAGACCTGTTTTTTAGTCTGTACGGCTACAGTTTTCTCTTGTTTGTCTTAACGCGACTAATTCTGATATGTGAATGAATTACTCTGCTGTTTATAGAACGCTCACAACATGTCTGTAGTAAAAACGCCTATTTCAATTTGACACCAAAACGCCAGCCAAATGTTTCTCTAATGCGAATTATCATCATCATCTTAAAGGATTAAACCATGGATGGTTTGTTCCGATCTCAAATAAGCAAAGACTACAGCTGGTCACTCCAGCGCTTCCTCGGACGTCACACACCTCTCCGTTCCCTCGGCTTATAGTTCCATAGTTGTTTGGGGATGCGGCAGTCATCCATTCGGCAAAACTTTTCCCACCAATTCAGCCGACATTGGGCATTCCTGTCAAGTATACGTCTTATAATATTCAGTCCCTGCCGTATATCTGTGTTTCTTCTATGATCATGGAGAGTATACATTGCCAAGTGCCTGAGAAATCTCATCAATGTCAGATTCTGTCGCGCGTCACTTTCCCCACTCTGGTTCAAGTCACAATTTTCGCCTATTTTCGCGAATTACGAAGTTTGTTTCACATCACTCGATGCTCAATCGATCACTAATTTTTATGTGATTACTATACGTAAATTGCACTTCTTTATGGTACTCACAAAAAGAGTTATTCATTTTTTACGTATAGTAATTGCACTTTTCGTCACATTTGTACGGTTTTTTAACACTTTATTCACCTATAATTTCTATACACATTGGTGTCTTTTGTTTTATCCTATCGTACATAGTTTTCTTATAATTAAAATAAACATACAACTATTTTACTTGAAAAGGGTTGGTTCCGTTTCAGGAACGGACAGGTTTCACACACACCAACAAAATATGCGCGTACACAACGCTAGCGACAGGTGTGTCGAAAACGCATGTCCATGCATGAATTCTGCGCTCCCTATTTTTACTACGATCCAACTTATGCAATCTGAATCATGTTTATTAATTTATATTTATTTATTTTTATTATTTATTTCATTTACTTTGGCAATGCACAGTACTGTTAATGTTTGTACTGTTGCATTATATTGTTACAACATTACGGAACGCTCTCTAAAAGACGAGAGTCACGTTCTACACGCTTCTCGAATAGCTCAGCGTGCCTCGTCTGTGTCAAGACGGTCCACTCACGTAGCACTTAAGCACCTTCCAGGCTATTTGAGAGAACTTGTAAATGCGCATATTATGCTGGCACGCTGCCGAAAGGACGGAAACTTATTCTGGAACACCTGCGCTACCTATGTAGCTTTGTGAGACAGTTACAGTGGGCGATTTCTTTACTGCGGACCGAGTGGTTGTTGAGGATTAGTGGAAAGTGATCATTGTGTTATAATTAGTGCGGATGTCTATAACATGACATGGGACGTCTATAATGTTTATTACGTGACATTATTATTACGTGTGGATAAAGTTAACTTGAATTATTCTACGAGAGTACCTTGTTGATTAAAAATTGTTATTTGTGATAAATAAAGCTGGTAATTAGTGATTTCATTGGTGTCTGTATTTTGTTTCCACTTTCCATCAGTGAGACTGTCGTAAAAATACGAAAACATTGCACATTTTGACAGTATATACAAATAAACTCGGTGCGTGTCGTGGAAAGCAAAGCAATACGGTCGGACTGAACTGTAGTCTTTTGGATCACCTTTCACGACGTTGCTCGTGTTTATATAGACGGCTCATTGAAAATATGTAAGTGAAAGTTTGGTGTAAGCGAGCACACACACGTCTGTGATGAATATTTCATGTTTACTCAGTCTGTGACTACTTGAAGCGTTAAGTAGACGCTTTCTTTTGATGCTCCGGTTATGAAACACGGTTAGTTCCAAGAAGGGAATATCACTCACTTTGCGCTTTGTAAACAAACTGCTGTTAGCCCACTTTAATGTTGGCTGTCGTCTCATCGTGTATTACTGCCTCACTTTATATAAATGTCGCTGCCACTCCTTTGCAGCATACGTTTCTGTTGTTATTTAAAGAGCGAACCGAGTTCTCAGTTTTAACTCGCCCGTTTGGCATTCCTCTCACGATACTGATTGATGACTCGTTGGGCACTTGCTTTGCTTTTTTAAGCGTGCATGGTCTTAACTTGGTATCCGTAAACAAACATAATCTTTTTTCATTACTAGTAAGCAATAAAGGGAAATCAAACATACTCGAGAAAAATGGAGTTTATAAAATACAGTGCAGAATGCGGTGGTACGCGGATAGTCGATCGCGTGTAGTGGTGCGCACCAAGTCGCGACGCGGTGTGAAGTGCTACAATAATGTGTTCTTAAATTACATACATACTATGATATTTGGTAAACATTTTTTTATTTTTTGACGACTTCTCCAAAAGGATTCGTGTTTTTGTATCAACCTGGTGATGAGGATTTATCCTCGAAACGCGTAGTTATTGAAAGTTTTAAAGAAGTCACAAGACGGTGAGTAACCAAGTGTTTAAAAATATTACAATTATTACACGTGACTTGGAGTCTATAAAATAATGAAAAGACAATAAATCGACGACACAAGTCTTAACACATTACAAAACACTGACTAATAAAGGCAATAGAAAATGATTAAAACACTGGATTGATTAAGCCAAGGCAGTCACGGTCCTGCAGACACAGAGCAGCATTTTTAATGTCTAAAAAGAAACTTATTTAAAGAAGGGCAACCATGGTGAAAACAAAGTCAGCAGATTGAAGAGTCGGAATCTCATAACCATCCAGTGAACAATTGTACGGGGGGGGGGGATGCAGCGATTGTCGCGATGAAACAAACACAGAGAAGCATTGCCTTATGAAAATAAAAAACACCGATTTCGCTGGTGTACACAATTTTCAAAACACTGACCAAACCAACTTTTCCTTTTACATTTTGCTCCCATTAGCAGTTACTCTATTATATAACTCATAGCACATCACATTTTTGTTAATATATATTATAGTACTATTGTGTAGTAAAAATATGCAAAATGCAATACCTGAACCTCCAATCGATTGTGACATTTGGCTATCCATCTTAAATTCAATAAGGTATAAGGTGTTCAACTGGCAAATCTGTAGTGACATGAAGGTAATAGCTATGTTGTTGAGTCTACAAGGTGGTTTTACTAAGTATTGTTGTTTCCTATGCCTCTGGGACATCAGGGCTACTAAACATCGTTATGTGAGAAAAGTGTGGGCAAAAAGGGCATCATTCAAATCTGGAACTGTCAATGTCGAGAACATGTCACTTTTTGATCCACAGAAGGTATTTCTTCCACCTCTTCATATCCAGCTAGAATTGATGGAAAATTTTGTAAAGGCTACGGACAAAAATGACGATGGCTTCCAGTTTCTACGTGACCTTTTTTCGGTGCTGAGTGAGCAGGTGTGTTGAAGGATCACAAATAAGGAAAGTTAAGAAACCATGAGTTTGAAGGCAAACTAATGCTAAAGGAGTTAGCGGCTTGGAAGTCGTTTGTAAATGTAGTTCAGGTGTTTTAAAGAAAAAAAAAAAAAGAAAAACTATAAGATTCTTGTTAACAGACTATTAACATCATATAAGAGGTTAGGCTGCCGCATGTCTTTGAAAATGCAATTTTTGCATTCGCACATTGACTTTTTTCCATAAAATCTTGTCGCAGTGAGTAATGAACAGGGAGAGATTCCATCGAGACATCAAAGCCATGGAAACTCGATACCAGGGACGCTGGAATCCTGCTATGATGGGTGACTATTGCTGGTTTTTGATGAGAGAAGATAAAACCGAAGACAACAAAAAAAGTGAAACAATCCACCTAAACTATAGGTTACATAGGCAGTTTATTTGACTGTTTCTTTTCTGTAAATATTGGATTTCCATTAAGAAATATAATTAGGCTGTGTATGTTTCCATTGTGTTATTTTGAGAAACCTTGGATTCATAAATACATGTTTGATCAAAAAATGAGTTTTTATTGAATTTCTCCAGCCCCATTACAAAAAAAAAACTGTATACGTTAGAGCTGTATTTTTTTGACTGTACGTGTTAAAGTTTTTTTTGTAGGGAAGTTTACTGGACAAAATTTAATTAACAAAATAGCTACAGACTGGCGTCAGTGTATTTTCCTAACTTCTCCTTTTTGAAATCCGTCGCATATATTATATAATCGATCTTGTTTAACAAAACATTGGTTGTTACTAATAAGGTGTTCTCTTCGCTCGATATTCTCTTTATAACATTTTCAGTAATTCTGTTACGTTCGGCTGTTGGAGTGGAAACAATTTCAACAGGCAACACGCTCGCGTCTTATACAGGAATTTCACCTAATTATAGCAATTAATTAAGTTCAAGAAGGCATTTATTTGTTATCGACAAGATGCCTCCTTGAAACAAGACAAGATGATTTTAAGAAGACAAACACAAAGCACGTATAAATGTTTTGCTCTACAAGTTAATTGTAAAATTTTACAGACTGATTCTTAGAAATAATCATTTTATAAAATAATTTAAATATATTTGCACGTAAGCTTCCGCGGCCAATTTCCATTAGGTTTCTGAAGTCTTCTTCCTGTATGGACTGCGTAAAAAATGTCTTCCACGACAACGTTTCACCCATATCGCAAAGAGTATTCTCAGGTCCAAGTGACGATGAGGCCGGCAAGCGAACTCAGTTATACAGTGTAGAAGTGGTGGTGGGTGGTCCGTGGAGTGGACCCTTCCCTCTACGTTTTACAGCAGCGCTTGTTTTATTTGTGCGACCAGTCAACTCCCGTAAAGTCAGGCGAGAAAGTAAAGAGTACCAAGTTGTGCTGAGTGTTACTGGTTTTCTGCTGACGTTATCGTTGTGTTTATTTATTTATATGACTTCTAGGGCTATACTGTCATAATACCTATTGCACGACTTTAATACTGATGCGTCTTCGAAGTATGTGATTAATTGTGGCTGAATGCTCAGCAACTGCCAACGTTTCAACTGCTTCAGTTGACATGTTCTTCGACCCTGACGTTTTTTGTCTTTCAATACACCCTTTCAGCGATCTGCCCTTATAACATGAGATCTGCTTTATGTTCTTAATTAATTTTTCCCTACTTTCATCGTTGACATAGTCGGCGTTAGTCTTTCGGTTTTCAGCTGGAATCGCTGTTCGTGTGTTAAATTACACAGAGGAGAAGTAGTCCTTAGGTCCTTAGTAGTCACTTGTATGAACAGACGGACTAACCTTTCAAGTCTGCCTTGTGACGTCTTGTTTACAATAGATGATGCGTTTCAGACACGTGTTTTATCATCAGATTTTAAAAACCCCTCATACTATATCGTTACTAGTTAAAATTAACTAACCCACGCAAAGATATCTGCCATCACGGGACAACCCGGAAGATGCAATGAAACCACGGGCGCAAAACGAGCTAGTCGGTTGAGTTTGGGAGTCCACGCGAAATACAGTAGATCAAATAAACTGAATCGTAGCGATGTGTGCGTGTTTTCAAAAACCGGTAGTTTGTCAAAGTGGGAAAGTGGGATTAATTATAGGCTGTGATAGGCACTGTTGTAATTTTATTGATGACCTTATGTTTGTTGGTATTGTTGTCTTCATTGGACAATTTTTTTTTTAATAATTGTTCATTGTTTATTAAACATTTAAACAAGCAGTTTCTCTTATGTTTACTTACGTATGTATTCGATTGTTACAATATGCATTAAATTGTCAGAAGGGCTAGGTCGGTCGGACTATTACCATCGTTAGAATTTACCACACAACGTTACGATTACTAAAAAAGTTAAATCAACACATTCAGTACAAACTAATTAATGACAGCAAGGATGGATTTTTAGAGACGTTCGGCAAGAGTATCCAGACGTGAGAAAATTAGAAATGAAGTCATTACGGACAGAATGAATCTGAAAAATTCAATTGTTGATTTTATTCAAACAAAAAATTACAATTGTGTACGCACGAAAAGAATGGCACAGGAAACATTGCCAAGGAGAGTTACAGAATGGACCCCACCAGGAGGAAGGAAAAGAGGATGACCACGTATCACCTGGGTAAAAGAAATTCAGTCTATATTGAGGGAACGAGAAATTGAAGATCTTTGGATGGACAAGCAGCAGCGGAAGATGAGTATTCAATTACTTCTGTAATCTTTGGTTACATGCGGAAAATGTGTAAACATTGTACAGCCAGAATAATAATAAAAGTACAAACTTAGGCGTACCCGAGATTCGTTCACCAACAAGAGTGGACCGTTATAAGAATAAATCACCACTGACTTACAAAATTAAACTCAACTATAGAAAAACTATATACAATGAAGAACCGCTATTTACCCTATTAGTACGCTGCACAGAACCTGGAAGCACTACCACATTGACGCACAACTTCAGAGACAAACGACGCCCTGTTTAATAGCCATACATATTCCTTATCCAGAACCTAGATACATATTTACTAGGCTGACTGATACAATTATTATTTGTGGTCACAAAACATACCTTCTATATGGTTTATTCTTTTGATGGTTGTCAAGGAAAGGAATTATTATGATTGGTTACCCGCTAGGCCATTGAAAGTAACACACCATACGAAATCGAGAGGCGCAGTAGGAGAGGAAGGCCCAGGTAGGAGTACATATAATACATATTGTTACGACATCACAGAACAGTCTACGTGTATCTCGAACGATCAATTGGAATACGGCTAAATGTTGTGGCGTACGTGATTTCAACATGCGCTCGCGAGACTTTTCTAGAAGCCACCAGCCGCGCGGACTGTGTCAAGGTCGCAATTAATTACGTCGTAGTGTAGAGCTAACGCGCAGTATGAAATAATCTAGTATTTCGGGGGGTATAAATACCAGTAGTCAACGACGTTCAGTTTCAGTTATAGTTACGATATATTACAGTGCGGTTCGAGTTTATTGTGTAACGTATTGCCGCGTTACAAATCCAGGGAACCCATCTTAACTGACCTCTGCCAATTACATGGGCTGCCTACGTTGTAACGAACTGTATTAAAATCAAATTAATTGAACAAATTACTCACTATCAGTGTAAGGAAACAAGGGAAGGTATTTTACTGATTTATGCACTCATTTTCATGTGTAACAAGACGACTTCTCTTTATTTAACAACAGTTACTGACAGATCCCATGACATCATTATTTAAACTAAAATATTTAAATGCTTTTCATAAAACTATGGGATCAAATTGATTATATATTCTTATACCTCGGATCCGAGTTTACTTTCTGTATACTTATAGTAAAGACTTCTAATTATTTTCAGTTCATTTTAGAAGCTTGCAAGACTTCTTTAACCATTTGAAGAATGGTACTATTACTTGGAACGATAATAAGTTACATTAACGTTTAAAGCGTTACAACGTATGATAATTGAATTTTTACAGTAAACTCTTAGATTTCTCATTATAATGTTTACATAAAATTAATTGTCTTTGAAAAGTCTCTTTTAGGAGTGAGTAGTGTAACAAATATGATTAACTCTCGATAGCAAGTCTATCGAGTCACCTTTACAATCGTCCTGTGGTGTCCGTCTTGGGAATCCTTGTAGTCGGCGTCATCATCTGGGTCGTGTCTTTGGCAAGAATAGGTCGGATGTTCACAGAGGAGATTGAAGCTTCTTTAGTGTAAGTATATGTAGATTCTCGGATGTCCTAAGCAACGTCTTAAGCATGGTATACGTGTCTTTATGAAGTTTCTGCAGATCACATCTTCAGGAGTGATGTTGTAAATGGAGTTACCTCTTGAAGGGAGACGTCATCTTGCTTACCACTAGTTCTGTTTTTGTGTTACATTTTCTTTCTTCTTCTTACCACATATTTATGTTATTGATACATGACACACGCTTTCCACTTTTAGCAGTGGTAGTTAATATACTACATTTAAATAAAACAAACAAATTAAAAACATTTTGGTAGAGCTTTCGCTCGTACGTCTGTACTGCGTGAAGGCAACATAGCGAGAGAGTTTCTGCTCGCTTCAACTGGTACTTAACAAAGGAGAGGGGCAACTACTCCGCGACAATATAGTCCCTATTTTTTATTTAAGTTAACATTCTTGTTACCAAAAACTATACCTTAATTATACATATATAATTTAAGTGAGTTATTTTAACGACTATTTGTGTCTTCAGATTTCTAATTATAAACATTATGATTCTTTATCTTTTCCTAAATTACAGACGACTCGGTAAACACGTCGAGTCCGGAATTAACAGGTCACCGCATGATGACAAGCAAAGGGTTAATTATGATAATAATAACTTTTTTACAAATCGCCCTTTTTATTAGTGTTTCTTTGGATTTCTTAATTACTTCTCATTCTCATACTGAGTAAATTCAGGGGTTTTAGGTATTATAGTGAGATTTAAAATTACTTAATCGCTCGCAAACTTAATTTTTTTTATTTACGATTACAGTTAGAATTTAAATCGTCACAATTGTCGGGCGATTAAAAGTGATTACTCTGTGCGTTCAAGTGGTTATTTTGGGGAAGTGTTTTGTTTTATAATCGGGCTGTGTAATTGTAATACAATTGTGTTTTATATTAGTTGACGTTTTATTGCGTGTGAACAATTTTTATTTGATTTGTTGTAAGAGACTGTGTTGTTAATTACGAACTGTTTAACTGTGATAATTAAAGCTGGTGATTAGTGACGTAATTGGTGTCTTATATTTTGTTTCCACTGTACCATACGACGATCAGTAGACCGTCGTAACAATATACAGTATACATAAAATACAACTTCACCTCTATTTAATGTATTAGTTTAATTTACACCTGAAGCCGACCACAGATTGTTTAGTGATCGAAACATTGTGTGGTAAATTCGAACTAATAGTATGGGCCTAACCTAACCTAACCTAACCCTTCAGATAATGTTCACGTACCACCGAAAGGTAGGTTTAAAGGCCAAATATGTACTGTATTACATATTTAATGTTAAATAAAAAATTACGTATTTAAAGTAAAACCCAGCTTAAAAAGGTTACACATATTTTTTGACGTATCCTTACCTGGACTAATCCTTTATTTTCATTAATCTCATCTTTCTTCCTTTTTAGCTGCCTCTTTTTATTATATTTTATTTTGTTCAAGGTCACCGGTGTTTGGTGCCAGAATCATTTTTTTATCCAAAATGTTTAACTGTTGAACTGCTTACGTGAAGTCACAGTAGGTTAAGTGGCTCAAGTAAAATAATACTGTTATAGCACCATAACATAAATTGGAGAATATTCGACTACATATATATTATATTTAAAACATGTATTTTTAACCAAAATAAAATGAATATTATAGTTCTAAGGCTTTCACGGCCGGTGTCAGAAGTATTAAAAGTATGTACCGGGCTGTTTGGCCGTGAACCATGGTTTTCAATCAAACAAAACGTTTCGACAGCACCACTGGCTGCAATCATCAGTGGAATTCGAGTCTACCTGAACGCGGGCTATTAAACGTCAGCCACACAGTACTGTGGGTCTGACGTTTAACAACCCGCGTTCAGGTAGACTCGAATTCTTCGAATCCCACTGACGATGGCAGCCAGTGGTGCTGTCAAAACGTTTGGTTTCTTTAAAAACCATGGACCACGGCCAGACAGCACGGAAAATGAATATTGTTATGACAGACTCACTGATCGTCGTATGGTATAGTGGAAAACAAAATACAAGGCATCAATAAAGTCACTAAAAACAAGATTTAATTATCACAATTAACAGTTTGTAATCAACAAGTTATTCGACAAGATTATTCTCGTACAACAATTCTAGTTAATCTGTCCCATCAAATAACAATGTCAAATATAAAGAATTCCGCACTGTAAATCACTTTTTAGTAATACACCACTTGAAACGCACTGTGTAAATCGCCCGACAATAACTCGAACCTCACTTGAATAAACCGCCCCATAAAATTGAAAACTAAGCGTCGCTGAATGCTTACATTTATACCCCGCTGAGATTCCAGAATAATCATAATACGAGTCAAGATTACTAGAAAACCCTAGAGAGTGTAATTGCTTTCGCCCTTGAACACAGTGCGCGCGGACTGGTGAAGTCTGGAACAACCACGGTGACGCATAATCACGTACGTACACAACATTGCAGCTGGGCTCTGCTGGAATATCCGAGAAACATGTAGAACATTCTGCAATGTCATAACAATATTATTGTAAAGCTAAAAACTTTAAATAAATATTTTTTGAAATTGTCGGCGACATAATTCCGCTCCTTAAACAGACTGTCTGAATAACCTACTTTTCTCGGTACGTGAAGTCATATTTACGAACGTTAAAGTAACTTATGAAAAAACATGTTTTTGATAACATTCGAGAAGTGTACAGATGATTGATTAACTGACTCATCAGTGACAATATTCAATCACTTGTCCATGATAAGACCATGACTAGAACAGATCTAGGTAATTAAGTGTCCGTATATGTCTGAGACTTTGATGTGAAACAATAATCGCAAACCAACTGACTGTGTATGTGTGTGAGTGAGTGAGTGAGTGAGTGAGTGAGTGAGTGAGTGAGTGAGTGAGTGAGTGAGTGAGTGAGTGAGTGTGTGTGTGTGTGTGTGTGTGTGTGTGTGTGTGTGTGTGTGTGTGTGTGTGTGTGTGTGTGTGTGTGTGTGTGTGTGTGTGTGTGTGTGTGTGTGTGTGTGTGTGTGTGTGTGTGTGTGTGTGTGTGTGTGTGTGTGTGAATCACATATCCGTGTCTGCTTACAAACAGGTTACTGGTACTACAGAGGATCACTTAATTAGTCTAATGACGTCAGCTGTCCCATTACTCGATGCAGATGACATACGACATGATATACAACATATTGTATGAAACACAAGACTCTACTAACTTGACATGCTTTAATAGAGTGTCTGCTGGTATTGCCTTTACAATTTTATGGCGTTAATAGCCAAGGTGAGAACCAAGATAGTTATAAACAACAGCACTTTAGAACAAGTGAGCCGTTTCAAATATCTCGGCTGTGCAGTAAGCTATGAATCTGAATAAGACATAAAAGGAAAGCTAAATAAATTTAGGAATATTTGAAGTACGATGCATATAAATCTTAGAAATAAAACAAGACACAGCACAAGGGTTAAATTTTATAAGACGATTGCAATACCCACATTGATTTATGCGAGTGAGGCGTGGATCATTACAAAAAAGGAAAGCGGCAAGATTCAGAGTGCTGAAATGCAGTTTCTTCGAAATACTTTAAATTATACGTTGCAAGATAGAATAAGGAATGAAGATATCAGAGCGGAACTTGATGTAAAGGACATAAATAAAATTATTTCAAGTTGTAGAAGACAATGGTAGGATCATCTGCCAAGGATGACAGAGGATCGATTGCCGAAAGCGGCAGTGAACTATAAAGCCATTGGTAGAAGAGACGTTGGTCGTTCGAGGATGAGATGGGGGCCGGAACAGGTTTATATAACCTAATCCTTGAAAAGAATATTCACGGTTACTTTATCTCCACCGCCTTCGAGTGCGAAAACTTTTGCCCCGATATGAAGAGTGTGTAGGCTACAATACACATTTATAATAGTTAATCGTAATTACTCTTCTGTGCTATGTGCTACAGTACTTTGTGCATCCCGGCATCTCATGTGGTTGTTCTGAACAACAGATATTTACTGGGATAACACCACGGCAACCCCCCCCTCCCAGGATGTAGGACCGGTTTCAGGTTATCTGGTCAGTAGAGGTGAGCCGATATAACCTATAACAGGTACTTTGAAACGATTATCTTTGTGTAACAGATATAACAGTGAATGAAAAGTTGAATACCTGTTTCGAGTCAACACTCCTACGCAACTAACGAGTAAACAAGTACACAAGTAACAACAAGTAAAGGAGTACTACGAGTATTAGGAGTATTACGGGTACACAAGTAACAACAAGTAAACGAGTACTATAAGTATTAGGAGTATTACGAGTACACGAGTACGAAGCCACTTTTTGGTGCTGAATTTCGCATGTGCCGATTGCAATACAAGTAGAAACAAACCAAACAGACGAGGTTCAGAATATCTCTATGCTAAAGAGACGAAGCTGTTTTTGATCAATGAAAAAATTTTACACTGATGTTAACATTTATTCTCGTGTGTTATGCAGACATATAATACAGATTATAATAACAAATTATACATTATACTAGTCACCAACTTGGTAAATTTTGAAAAAGCGAATTATACTGTGTTATAACCTACAGAGTGGTTGATGGGCCATATAGTACTTTTTGTTAATGTGATTTTGGAGATGACTTTAAAGTTAACTTCACTGCACATCTGCGTAAATTGTTTTGACATTCTTAGTTGTGCTATTACGTGCACTCTAAATTTAATTGCCTTAGTTTCGCTACTGATTTGTCTAACCAAAATGGAATCAATAATTTAATATTAAATCTATGTCAGTCTGTTTATTCCTGCTGAACACTTGAGTTAGTATTCCCAAAGGGAGATAGGTCTACAAATTCTCCTGTTTCTTATTTTCTTTAAACAGTAACAGCTTAATAAGGTCACAGTGTAAAGTAACACTGTTAATACTTTTAGTTTCAAATTATTTCTTATAACAAATTATATATTACAGGTATATGTATAATAGTTATATGATAACAGGTATTTGTACGTATTGTTATGACGGTCTGTTGATCGTCGTATGATACAGTGGAAAACAAAATATAAGACACCAATTAAGTCACTAATCATCAGCTTTAATTTTCACAGTTAAACAGTTCATAATTAACAACACTGTCTCTTACAACAAATCAAATTAAAATTGTTCACACGCAATAAAATGTCAACTAATATTAAACACAATTGTATTACAATTATAAAACACAACACTTCACTAATAACCAGTGGCGAAGTTACATGGAGGCAATTGAGGCAATGCCTACCCTAAAAATTATGTAGAATAAAAATTATAAATACGTATGAACTACGTAACGTAAAGATTATACATTGTTACTGTGACTGTAGAATTTATTAAGCCGAAATGTGCTTTACTGAGCGACCGCTAGATGGTGACAGGTGAGATTCGGCATAAAGCGAATGAGGCAACATGAACTTGCCTCAGCGTTTTTTGTATACATCGTATGTAAGCAATGTGTAGGCTTGAAACGGAAGTGCGGGGGAGGGGGATTGTCCGTGCTGTACACATAGAGCGTTGAGGTATGTTTCACTTCTATGGTGCAAACAGTTAAGTTAAAGCGCGCTGTGTTGTTTATAAGTGTGCTTATTTTATGCGGTTATTAAAAGTGTGCCGGTTATTCCGCTGAACTAACAGATGATCAAGATTGTTTTTTGAATTGTTTGTAACATTAAACATGTAATATACGGTATAGAAACTAATCAAGTTTAAAAATTTGAAGTTCAATCAGATTTATTATTGTGTATGACTTATACAAGGATTGTTCAATAGAAACACGTTTAGAGCTGTAAAGCATTTTTTTATTCAAGGATTTTAAAAGAAGTCTCCATTAACATTAAGACATGAGTTCCACTCTTGCACTAATCTGTAGATTCCCTGCTAGTAAAATTCTTACGGCTGTTTGCGGAACCATTCGCTAACAGCAAACTCTACCTCAGCGTCCGATTTGAACCACCGTCCTTTCAGTGATTCCTTAAACAAAATTTAAGGTAAGATTTTTGCCTACCCATTCTTTAACTACTAGCTTCGCCACTGCTAATAACCACTTGAACGCACAAAGTAATAACTCGAACCGCACTGTAAATACATATATCGCAAATATAACTGAAACTAAGGCCGCTGCCGCCTTATATTTTTACGCCCGCTCACAGACCAGAACATTTCAAACTACGCCTTATCTCTACTACGACGTAATTAATTGCGGCCTTGACACAGTGCGTGCGACCGCGCGAATTTTGGCACAGTCTAGCAAATACGCCGAGAATCGTACGCCACACACATTAGAGCGAGATTCTTCTGGAACATTCGATAAACACGTTGATTGTTTACAGTGATGTCGTAACACTCTCACTCCTTAAGCCTGTTCGTCCCGAACTGGCAAACCGTCTCTGAAGTAATACTCGACCAAACGATCTAGGTGGACGTCCTTGCGAAAGTAGGCATTCATAATGTCCGTGCCAAGAATCACTTCATCGACAATGTCTGCCTTTATGAAGTGCTGAATTTCACTTTTAATTTGTTCTCTTATGTTTGCCTTTGAGTTTTCTACTGCAGATATTTTTGTTGACATAGCTCCTTCCACAGTCAAGACAGATTTTTCTACTTCAGCTTTTTTATTTGACATGGATCGTCCTACGTCAGATATTTTTGTAGACATCGATTCTTCAACACTCAAAACAGATTTTTCTACTTCAGCTATTTTTAATGTCATTGATTTTTGTACCATCGGTATTTTAGTAACTTGTTTATTAAGCTCACCTAGTAGGAGAACCAATTCTGCAGTGTTCTTGCATCTGTTTCTGTTCCTGTTGCCTTGATGTCTTCTGTCTCCTGCTTACGTTTTCCATCCTGTTGTCTTTCTGCTTCTTCCACCTCCTGTCTGCGTTCTTTTTTTTTGCGTTCTCCTTCTTCTCTTTCTTGTTTTCGTTCTTCTTTTGTCTCTTCCCGTGTCTGCCGCAGCAGCGCTTGGAAAGCTCCATCATCTGACTGGCATCCATTGTTTACCGATTAATTACGAATTACCTCGTCTTGTAAAAAGTGTCCACTGTTTCCACTGTTAACCGTTCTATCGCAGTTCTGACACCACTATTACGACGGACTATTGATCGTCGTATGATATAGTGGAAAACAAAGTACAAGACACCAATTAAGTCACTAACCACCAGCTTTAATTTTCATAGTTAAACAGTTCATAATTAACAACACTGTCTCTTACAACAAATCAAATTAAAATTGTTCACACCCAATAAAATGTCAACTAATATTAAACACAATTGTATTACAATTATACCGCCCTATAAAACACAACAGTTCACTAATAACCACTTGAACGCACTGAGTAATATCGCCCGATAATAACTCTAACCGCACTGTAAATATGTCGCAACTATAACTGAACGTAAGGCCGCTGCCGCCTTATAGTTATACCCCCGCTCACCGACCAGAACATTCCAAACTACGCGTTATCTCTACTACGACGTAATTAATTGCGGCATTGATACAGCGCGTGCGGCCGCGCGAATTCTGACACAGTCTAGCAAATGCGCCGAGAATCACGTACGCCACACATATTAGAGCGAGATTCTTCTGGAACATTCGATAAACACGTAGATTGTTCTGTGATGTCGTAACAGTATCATTTTATTGGAACGGTATCGTTTGTACCTGTTATTTTAAAATACTAGTTTAGCACACCTCTACTGGTCAGCCGTCTGATCAGAAAGCAGTTTTCCATCCTGCTTCTCATATATACCGCCATTACTTTGGTTGGCACCTTCGTTTCCTTACCATCTGGGCTGGCAAGATAGTGGTTCCGTTACTTAGAAAACAGAGGTACGCTTTTCATCAGTCTTTAGCAGGACACATTTTTACCACTGACACTCCTTACAAAACTGCTACAATATAATACTAAAATTATAAACTTGTAAAAGAACGAACATTGTATAAATGGAGACTTATAATAACTTTTTTAGTGAACAAAATTTAAGGTAACACAAGTAACATGTAACTTACTGTTATTTGTTTACTGTTGACAAACATCGGTGATCATTTTACTGTAGTGCCAACCAACTACAACAATAGGATGCGGGGTTTTTTACACGGTATATTAAGAGTTTAACAATGGAAATATATAAGGAGATATGTAATTCTATGTGATTTCAGGCTAGTGGGTATTACTTATAGGATAGGAAGATACGAGGAAACATGGAAGGAACGGGTGGAATAGAATGAATCGTGATAGTATTCCCAGCATCCCATTGGTGGCTTGGAAGACGCTCTGAGCTGTCGCTGCGTAATAAGCTGTTGTTATACAAACAAGTCTTGAAACCGGTTTAAGTGTATGGTGTACAGCTTTGGGGTTGTACTAAGAAATCTAATATTAAAATAATTCAGACTTTTTAAAATAAGGTTCGTCGCAGTATTGTTGACAGACCATGGTACGTAAGAAATGATGACATCCATTGGGACCTGAAAATACCTACGTTTACTGACGAGATTAGACGGGTTGCGGATAAATATGAAAGAAGACTTCATGAACACGTAAACACTGAAGTGCTACAACTGCTTGATATTGCTGGACTCGTTCGGCGAATGCAGAGACAGAAACTACATGAATTAGTGAACTAAATATGTTGCAATGAAGTTAAATAAAAAATCCCAGCAATCTAGAGCTGTAGAGAGTTTGGAAAAATAGGCAACAGGCTTGGCTTACTGACGCTTTAGCACGCGCTGTGTAAACAGCAGGATTACGCAATTATCTCGAATATTCTAGATTTTTTTCAGTTCATTAAAAATACAATTTGGAAACGTTAACTGAAAAAAACAAACAAAATTATGGGGACTGGTGAGTGAAATAATCTTATGCAAACGTTATGATACGTATCAAACTCTCATATCATGCTTGCAATTTTAATTATTTAACAATATACTTTTTTCAGTAAATCGGTTAAAGTAGAAAAAAATATATAAATTTCAGAGACGTTTAAGAACGATTCAAAGAACTCCTATATAAATAGTAAGGAATGACACTGTTATTGACTTTTATAAAAGTATGGCCGTGGTGTCGATGCTACTGAACATTGAATCAGTACTTCACGTCAGTGCCAATGAATTGAAGCAACTGAGGTGGATCTTTTATCCGGAATGCTGATGTATCATTGAAAGTTATCATAGAGATAGTGATACTCTTTGACAAAATTTGAGGATTACAGTATTGTTGATACAACAGAACAATTCACATAGGTACTGAACTAAAATTTGAGGATCAAAGTATGTTTAATGAAGAAATTTGTGTTAGTGGTTGAAATCACAATCAGAATGATCAATATTGCACACCACTATATAAAAATTATTCCGATTAGCGCTTTCAAGCTTCACAGCTCATCGTCAGATCAGGAATAGACATAAAATATGTAATACCCAACCCTTCACCCCTCTCCCCCACCTTGCTCACCCACAACAAACTAAAAACTAATGACCCTTCCCCACCCCCTAAACTCTGTCTCACCATCTGTACAGTTACATATTTTTCTAGTAAATTCCTTGTGTTTCAGTGTGTGTGTGTGTGTGTGTGTGTGTGTGTGTGTGTGTGTGTGTGTGTGTGTGTGTGTGTGTGTGTGTGTGTGTGTGTGTGTGTGTGTGTGTGTGTGTGTGTGTGTGTGTGTGTGTGTGTGTGTGTGTGCATCCTTTTAAACTACCCTCTTCCTCTCCACACACGTGGGTCAGTCACACACCCTTATTTTAAAACAACCAATTAGTACTATGAAATATAATTCTTAATCTTATCTATCTGCCCTCTCTCATTTACTTCTTAATCATGTTATAAAATATTTCTTCATTATCAAATTTAATTTTAATATTAATTAAATTGTCTAACCCTTTTTCTCTTTCTTTCAATATTTCTAACTCCTCTCTAAGCTTCCTTTCAACTGTGTTATTTACTACTTTTACAATTTCGTATTCTTCCAAAGGATTAACAAACTTGTGGTTGTCTTCTATGAAATGTCTTGCATATAACGAATTGGTTGTTCTATTACCTTTCCACGTTTGTGGTCAGACAACCTGCATGCGAATTTTCGTCCTGTCTCCCCTAGGTACACTTTGTTGCAGTCTTTACATTTTAATTTATAAATTCCGCTTTTCTGTAATACTGGAATTTTTTCTATATTCTTATTCCTTATCTTATCAAATACCGTTTCACATTTTTTAATAGCTATATCTACTCCATATTTATTAAAACATTTTATAATTTTTCTAGTATGTGAACCTATGTATGTCAATGACCCTGCATAATTCTTTTGTTCTGGTTCTATTTTAGCTTTTTGTATGTTGACCCTTTTCATAACTTTATCCACTATGTTGGTGCTATAATTATTATTCCTTACAATTCCCTTTATCGTTTTTAACTCCCTATCTTTTGATTCGGTCTCTTTTAAACACTTCTGAGCTCTGTAACAAAAGGAATTGATTGCCGCCATTTTATATCTGTATGGGTGGTACGACTCTCTTGGCATAATTATATCAGAATACGACTCTTTCCTAAATATCCCAAACTGTAGTTTCTCATTATCTTTAATTTCTATGTTTAAATCTAAGTAATTTATTTGCTTACCTCCTATCTCTTCCTTAAATTGTAAGTTTTTATCCTTATTATTTACCTCCTTTATAAACTCATGCACTTCTTCTATGCTTCCTTCCCAAACTACTAATACATCATCAACGTATCTAGACCATAATTTTATATTGTCTTTATACTTGGTGGAAGTTATTAATTGCTTTTCAAAATCATTCATGTATATTTCAGCAAGAATAGGGGATAATGAAGACCCCATAGGTAAACCTTTTTTCTGTATATAAAACTTGTTATTAAACCTAAAATAGTTCTGATTTACACATTCTTTAATTACTTTCATCAACTGCTTTTTATACCTGTATTCTCCCATATTATTATCGTTTATTAACTTAATAACTTTATTTACTGTGATATTAGTAAACATGTCCTTAACATCCAGTGATATCAATTTTGTATTTACATTAATGCTAATATTTTCTAATTTTTCTATCAATTTTATATTATTCTCTATGTTGTATTTTGTCCCAAATTCATATTTCTCTTTCAGTACTCTGCTAACTTCCTTTGATAATTTATAAATAGGTGCATTAATAAAAGAAACAATCGGTCTAATTGGTTTTCCTTCTTTATGTATCTTAACCTGACTTTTAAAAGTTGGTGCTGTTGGATTACTTTCCAATAAATACTTTTTCTTTTTTTCTTCTATAAATGTTATCTGTTTCATCATTTGTTTTATCCTTGACTGGTACTTACTTGTATAATCATACTTTATTTCCTCGTATGGTCCTTCCCTTATAAATTCTTCCGTTTTCTTTATGTATTCTTCCTTTCTCATTAGTACCATTGTATTTCCTTTATCCGCCTTCGTAACTATAATATCATTCTTCTTTTTTTTATTCTTTAGTTTAGTTACAGTTGCTTTGATTTTTTGTTTATTCTTTGAATTATACAAACGGATGGAATAGAATGAATCGTGATAGTATTCCCAGCATCCCATTGGTGGCTTGGAAGACGCTCTGAGCTGTCGCTGCGTAATAAGCTGTTGTTGTACAAACAAGTCTTGAAACCGGTTTAAGTGTGTGGTGTACAGCTTTGGGTTGTACTAAGAAATCTAATATTAAAATAATTCAGACTTTTTAAAATAAGGTTCGTCGCAGTATTGTTGACAGACCATGGTACGTAAGAAATGATGACATTCATTGGGGCCTGAAAATACCTACGTTTACTGACGAGATTAGACGGGTTGCGGATAAGTATGAAAGAAGACTTCATGAAAACTTAAACACTGAAGTGCTACAACTGCTTGATATTGCTGGACTCGTTCGGCGAATGCAGATACAGAAACTATATGAATTAGTGAACTAAATATGTTGCAATGAAGTTAAATAAAAAATCCCAGCAATCTAGAGCTGTAGAGAGTTTGGAAAAATAGCCAACAGGCTTGGCTTACTGACGCTTTAGCACGCGCTGTGTAAACATCAGGATTACACAATTATCTCGAATATTCTAGATTTTTTTCAGTTCATTAAAAATACAATTTGGAAACGTTAACTGAAAAAAACAAACAAAATTATGGGGACTGGTGAGTGGAATAATCAAATGCAAACGTTATGATACGTATCAAACTCTCATATCATGTTTGCAATTTTAATTATTTAACAATATACGTTTTTCAGTAAATCGGTTAAAGTAGAAAAAAATATATAAATTTCAGAGACGTTTAAGAACGATTCAAAGAACTCCTATATAAATAGTAAGGAATGACACTGTTATTGACTTTTATAAAAGTATGGCCGTGGTGTCGATGCTACTGAACATTGAATCAGTACTTCACGTCAGTGCCAATGAATTGAAGCAACTGAGGTGGATCTTTTATCCGGAATTCTGATGTATCATTGAAAGTTATCATAGAGATAGAGGTCTTCATTATCCCCTATTCTTGCTGAAATATACATGAATGATTTTGAAAAGCAATTAATAACTTCCACCAAGTATAAAGACAATATAAAATTATGGTCTAGATACGTTGATGATGTATTAGTAGTTTGGGAAGGAAGCATAGAAGAAGTGCATGAGTTTATAAAGGAGGTAAATAATAAGGATAAAAACTTACAATTTAAGGAAGAGATAGGAGGTAAGCAAATAAATTACTTAGATTTAAACATAGAAATTAAAGATAATGAGAAACTACAGTTTGGGATATTTAGGAAAGAGTCGTATTCTGATATAATTATGCCAAGAGAGTCGTACCACCCATACAGATATAAAATGGCGGCAATCAATTCCTTTTGTTACAGAGCTCAGAAGTGTTTAAAAGAGACCGAATCAAAAGATAGGGAGTTAAAAACGATAAAGGGAATTGTAAGGAATAATAATTATAGCACCAACATAGTGGATAAAGTTATGAAAAGGGTCAACATACAAAAAGCTAAAATAGAACCAGAACAAAAGAATTATGCAGGGTCATTGACATACATAGGTTCACATACTAGAAAAATTATAAAATGTTTTAATAAATATGGAGTAGATATAGCTATTAAAAAATGTGAAACGGTATTTGATAAGATAAGGAATAAGAATATAGAAAAAATTCCAGTATTACAGAAAAGCGGAATTTATAAATTAAAATGTAAAGACTGCAACAAAGTGTACCTAGGGGAGACAGGACGAAAATTCGCATGCAGGTTGTCTGACCACAAACGTGGAAAGGTAATAGAACAACCAATTCGTTATATGCAAGACATTTCATAGAAGACAACCACAAGTTTGTTAATCCTTTGGAAGAATACGAAATTGTAAAAGTAGTAAATAACACAGTTGAAAGGAAGCTTAGAGAGGAGTTAGAAATATTGAAAGAAAGAGAAAAAGGGTTAGACAATTTAATTAATATTAAAATTAAATTTGATAATGAAGAAATATTTTATAACATGATTAAGAAGTAAATGAGAGAGGGCAGATAGATAAGATTAAGAATTATATTTCATAGTACTAATTGGTTGTTTTAAAATAAGGGTGTGTGACTGACCCACGTGTGTGGAGAGGAAGAGGGTAGTTTAAAAGGATGCACACACACACACACACACACACACACACACACACTGAAACACAAGGAATTTACTAGAAAAATATGTAACTGTACAGATGGTGAGACAGAGTTTAGGGGGTGGGGAAGGATAATTAATTTTTAGTTTGTTGTGGGTGAGCAGGGTAGGGGAGAGGGGTGAAGGGTTGGGTATTACATATTTTATGTCTATTCCTGATCTGACGATGAGCTGTGAAGCTTGAAAGCGCTAATCGGAATAATTTTTATATAGTGGTGTGCAATATTGATCATTCTGATTGATCAAAGTATGGTTGATACAACAGAATGATACAGTAAGGCACTGAAGCGACGCGTAAACAGAATAAATTGTGATAGGATTTGCAGTATTATATGAAGTTATAAAGAGGTTGGAAAAGGCGAATAGTTTGGTCGAGAAAGAGATGGAGTCACCAGATTTTGTATTGCTTATGACTGTGCTGTCTAATAGCCTATGTATAGTTAATTTACGACGATGGTACTAATGATGATGATATTGCGGTAACCGCTAAAGACACTTCTGTCGACAGGAATAAAATCATTAAGTTGACTCCCTTCTCATCCGATGAAAATAATCTAGTAAAATTGCCATAGTAGAAGTACCAATTTTAGTACAGTTGTTAAGAAATTCCTTCCTACACTTAATTAAATGTTATGCCAGCGACAGACTTGAACTTGTGTTATGCTTTTGTCTAAAGTTGAGACATTTTCTCCTCGTGGCGAGACAAGAAACATTTTCATTAGCCGTTAACTCTCATTGTACTCTATGTTTTGCACTTCAGATTCTGCGGATACAAATGTTGTTACTCGAAGCTAAGTAGACGTAGACTGTGACTGTGCACGTTTAGGCAGTCACTTTCACCTTTGCCTCCGCCCGTTCATTTAGTTTAAAGTCAAACTTGAATAAGTGATGTTACCTTATCATTTTTGTTTAATGACGTAGAACGGGTCTACAGTTCAACCGCTTGAAAACTATATTCTGATCTTTCTCAGAAAACATCTCGCTCACGAAGCAAACGAAAAAATACAAGAGCGAAACATTTATATAATTTATCGTTGGCATTGTTTCTCAATCAATGTTTTTGTTCTTACTTGGTTTACGCATTAGTAGGAATTGATAAATTATGAGCTGGTAAGTAATATTTTTGTCATATACATCTTTTTCTTAATTTTTTTCTCTTTTCCGTTTGAATTACGGTGTTGGCTTTGCCTGTATTGTGAGGCAAGCCTGTTCGACATAGCTGGTGCTTTCTTTCTTCAACTTGAGGACTCTTCTTCAATCTTTCTTTAGTAAGATAAGGTGGTTATAATGAAGACGAAGTGGAGGTAAAGATAGTTCTTGTTGTTGTGCTTGTTATGGAACTGGCATTCCTAAATCGAGTCCGCAAAGACTCTGGATTGTAAATATCTACACTTAAGACCAAGGTGATGGCTTTTCGTAAAACTGATCCCGTACGGGCAAAAATTGTTGTAGATGGTACTACCCTGGAACAAGTTAGCGATTTTGAATACCTGGGTTACAGTGTGTCTTATAATGGATGCAACGATGTTGTGAATAAGTTGCATAAGTTCAACCTTATGTTCGGGACCATTAGGCGAAGTCTTAAGTCAACAAGTAAAGAAACACACCTAAAATTCTACAAGGTGATGGCTTTCCCACACTTCTTTATGGGTCTGAGAATTGGACTTCAACGAAAGGCCTGGCCAGTCGTCGCATCGCATACCGACACAGTCACGGCACACGGTGTTAAATTATGTGTGGTGTTTTTGTGTTTGTGTGTTTTAACTAGTTGACGACCCCTCTTGGGTGAATTTGATGTTTTTATAGTATTGAAACCTGATGATGAGAATTTATTCTCGAAACGCGTCGTTTTAAGGAAAACCCAAATAAGTCACAAGATGGAAGTTAATACAGGTAATTGCCTAATATTAATTCTAAATATTTAGTAACGTGACTTGGAGACAATTAAAACAAAATGAAGAATGCAATAGTTCGTTTAGACTGCTAAGTTTAGCCGACCTTACAAAGCTGCTACGCACGTCGCCTAACTCTCGACTTAGCAATATACTTTCCGGAAAAGTTGAAACTCACGGTATTAGAATTGTAAGAGAACATTGCACGAGACTAGTATTGTGATGACGCAAAACACAAGTTACCTGCAGAGTGAAAATATACCACCTCAGAAGACATTTTATACTTTGTTGGGAAAAACTTTCTATTAAATTAAATTCTAACTACTGTACATACAAAAGTAATCCGATTTTAACTTACCTTTTCAGTAAGTTACTACTTTTATTTCACAGCACTAATTAAATCTCGCCGGTAGTTTTTACTCTTTGAGAGTAGAACAAATAATGAAGTTTTAACGTTCAGTCTAATTTCTTGTTCATTCCATTGTTTTCTCGACACTTGTAAATTACTTATTATTGCAGTTTACATTACGTATATGTTAATTACCGCTGACTCAACAACAATTGCAGAAATAGACAAAAAGAAACAATTGAGATTATCCAATAAGTAGTATGTTTTAAATACGACATTATTTTACCATAAATTTACAAAATATTCGTCTTAAAACAATCTACTCTGTATATTGATAATTCTTCAAACACAATGCTTTTTTAACTCTATGAACTATAATAAACTCTGACTGCGACTTTTTAATATATACTTTATATACTGACTTTATAATATTGATGCTATTTCAATATATATATATATATATATATATATTTTATGTTTACGCCTGTAAGCCAAACGACTTCTGTTTTATTTTACCGATAATGGCCTGGCCGTTTGGCCTGTCCTTGGCAACTACTCAAGTATTAAAAGAACGTATTACAATAGTAAAGTGTTTTGTACTCAAACGTTTGTGTCTTGTAATTTCATTATTAGAAAATTTTTGATACCGTTCCAGACACGATTTCGTGATGGTGGTGTTCCTAGCAGTAGTAGTAGTAGTAGTAGTAGTAGTAGTAGTAGTACTGTACTGCTTTAGATTGAACTCCAAGTCTCTGACAGGTATGTGACTTAGAAAAAGAGCGTAGACATGCGCACGCGTAGGCACTCTCGGTGGTGTAAACAAACCAACGACTACTGAGAAATACCGGTTCACATTACATTAGCAGAACTCACTGAGCGCCCACTTTCCTCTTATTTAAAAAAATGTATGTTTCTCCAAGATTCGCAAAAACGTTTAATGTGCACAAGGTACTTGTAATGCATCATTATAATTTCTGGTTTTTTCAATTAACACTTTTCTTTTACTTCTACATTTCTTCCACTTGAATGCCACACTTTTAAACACTCGCGTGAATGATTCAGCGCTCCACGGAAAATGGGTTCTTTCTTTCTTCATAGGCAGGAGTTTTTTAACAGTGGGCACATTTTGATTTTTATAAAAATACTGAACAATATTTCTAACTACACACTTGTCAAAATCATCAAGAAAAGTTTCCTTTCCTCACGTGTTTTACGTTTTTTCCAGAATGTAGAGTTTTTCTTCTGGACTGCATACCCTTTGCTTTCTCAAGTATTTAACGAAGCCTTCCGATGTATTACAGTAATATGCAGCTCGATTTGTTGTTTGATTCAGTGGGTATGTCACTCACTAACTGAAAGTAGCTATAAGTACAGTAATCCTAACCGATAGTTCACAAATTCGAATTGTTAATGTTACTATGAGACAATTACTTGAAAAGTACTAAGTCTACTTGTATGTGTACTAAGTTTACTTTGAAACACACAAAAATATACGTTTTTGAAGGGTGAAAATCAGACTGCAGTAAAATTACAGGTTGGCAACTCTTTCTGAAGCCCTGGCTGGCAGCGCTAGCTCCGCGTCTGTGGGGAGGGAGTAACCCTACTTTGGAGTGAGAGAGAAGGCAATACGATGTGCTGGAAACACATCAGCACGTCACACCCAGCGCCTGGCCTGCAGTGTTGTCAGACTGCCGTAAATCAACACCACGTGATGTAGCCACAAGAATGCCACAATGCTCGCCTTACGGACCTTTACCGTTGGACGACTTGGAATGGAATGAACATATTGTAGTATCTGACAGCGCTGCATGAACAGCACACGAAACGAGCTCCTATTGAAACGCGCGGCAACAAATAGAGTGGCTCGAGTAACATGTGAACTGGAAGGGCGAAGGGAGGCTCTTCAGCTTCGAATTTCGTCCGGGGACTCAGATAAAGTTGCCAGACTGTACAAAGTGTAATGACTGCTTGCCGTTGCGAGTGGATGCCAGTCTGACTGTGAACAGGGCCATGCTGATGTCTTGATTTATTGGCCTTGACAAACTAACGACACTAACACAAACACACTCGCTCATACTTTATCCCCACCATCAGAGACACGGAGTTCAGTCTCATGCAGTAGTAGCAGTAGCAGTAGTAGTAGTAGTTGTAGTAGTAGTAGTACTCTTATTATTATTATTAGTAGTAGTAGTAGTAGTAGTAGCAGTGGTGGTGGTGGTGGTGGTGGTAGTGGTGGTGGTGGTAGTGGTAGTGGTCCTAATAGCAGTAAGAAAACTAATTGTTTTATTTAAAAACTGTCGCAGTAGATATCGAGTGTATTTAGCACAACAACAAGCAGATACTTGGTTATCAGAACGCAGTGTGACATGTATGAAATATAACGGACAGCTGTAAATGTATGACTGACGTCGAGACAATGCAAAACAACACAATTTAGTTTCCCGCTGATGTGTATGGGCTGCTTGGCAGGGTTACCGAACAACGCGGAGATTAATAAACGTAACATGCTACTGCAGCGCGCGCGCAGCACACACACAGATTACACAACCACGATCAATCTATGGATAAATGGATTATCCATAGATTGATCGGGAGACAATTAACACATTACACAGTGTATTCTTATTACAATTATTGTTCGCCCCTGCACTACCGTATTTGAAAGTAATCGGAAATTACATCTGCTTCACATACTTACTTTCTTTTGCAGAGCTGGGTAACAAAATCTAATTGCATCGACAATCATCAGACGAGTCCCTCAATACACACAATGAACACTCAAGGTAACTCTGGAGCTCTTTACAACACGCAACAGCTTCTTCTGCTCATCAGATACCAGCAACAGATCTTCATGGCTCACGGTTCGCATTGTCGTAGTGCAGCGGGAGGAGATAACAATAACGGGGACTAAAGAGGCAGTCACAATAAAGACATTTATCGTTATCGCGTCTGCTTGCGGTAACTAGTTAACTGATCAAATCGGTACTTATTGAGATTGAAAGTGAGACACAATAGCAACTGAACAAATCATCGACTGACCGAAACCGAGACCGAAAGGATCGAGATCGAAAAGCCATCCAGAAGCACCCATTGTAAATTGTTTGAACTCCTTCAGATAGTTTGCCACTGATGGTATTGCTGAGCAACTCATCTTTTACAAAATTGATTAGATCAGTCGATCATCTAAACGATTCCATCAACTGATTGGATCAATACTGAATGATACATCTCTACTCTGAAGTATAGTGTGCATTGAGTTCCCGGATCGATCGATTTTCCGTAACGGTAGGGATGATTCAGTCCTTCGTGTCGATTCACTTATGATGATCGTAATATTACCTCAGATGCCCCACTTAAAAAACTACCAACATTACTACGAAGCCCATTCGAAAGTTAGGTCCCGTAGGCTATTAAAAAAAAATGTACGTACTTACTCCTACTCTTCTACCCATTGGACCTAGGTGTTGAGGTTTTGAAGAAAATGCGATCTTCCCAGGTCGGTTCTCTAGTCCATGCCTACTGCTCCTCTCCTTCCTACACTTTGTTTAATTCTGTCTTTCCAATTAAATCTGGATCTTCGTCTTCTACTTCAACCTTCCGGTATTGCTTCCCACGCTCTTGTAGGGTATCTTATTAAGGCTTTGTATTCTGTCTCTTCTTGTTCTGTTTTATAAACTTGTAACAAATCTCAACTCTTTATCTAAAAAAGTTTTTAATTTAAAAAAAAACACTTCACTGCAGGCGTGTGTTACAATTACCAACAACATATAAGCAGTTGTTAGAGCTTAGAACAAGCGATCTTTATCCTCCCACCACAAACAAGTCTGCCGCCTGCGTTTTTCAATCCCCCTTACAACACCACGTTTGAATGCATCAATTCGGTTTTTCTAGCGCTTGACAACGCACTGTATTATGTTTTTGTTTCATGATATTACAGCTCAGCTGTGCCACGTTTGTTTACATGAACTTTGTCGTCAACACGTTGCAGGAACTGCTGCGTCCGTGACAAGTGAAGTTCGCCCACTACGGCCTTCATCATGAATGTTTGTACGACCGATCCCATTCATCATGTTCATCAGAGAACTCCCGATGCCATTTCCGCACTTTACTATCACTTATCACACTTTTGCTATAAAGCTCAGAAATTTTTCAATTTTCTGTCACATTAAAATTTTTGTCCATGAAAAAATCGTATCACAGCAAAACTTGCCAGGATTTTGAATTACATTACTAATTTTCATCAATCTATAGTGAGATATGCTTAATCGGACCTTGTTTTTCTAACAACCCTCGTAAATTCCTAAACATCGTCTCAGTTCACAGTGGATATGCAACGATAGCTATGAGAAGCCCCCGGATAGATAGACAAAACAGGATCTAAGCAAAACAGCGTAAAACCTTTTCACTAAACAAATGCAGACGTCTAAACTGCCGTTACGTTTACGTAACACTGGGAATGGGCAATAATAAAACCGTTTCGTAAGCAATTAGACTGTCTTTACGGCAGACACAGAAGGAGACCCTACGGTTTCTGCAGTTCACATAAACTGCAACTGCTAACGAATAACGTAGGCGTATAATAAATCTAACTTAAAATGTTTCTCCTTAATTGCTATTTGTTTCACTGCTGAGCCAAATTAAAAAGCAGAACTAGTATTTACCTTTACAACAAAAACAATGCCAGTACGGAGAAATAGTCAATAAAAAAAGTTAAACGTTAATAAACAATGTAAAATATTTTTGAGTATTTCAGTTTATTTTTTTTTTAATAAAATGACAGAAGTAAATAATACAAACAGCAGTAAATATTATTACGACGGTCTACTTATCGTCGTATAGTGCAGTGGAAAACAAAATACAAGACACCAATTAGGTCACTATTCACCAGCTTTAATTATCACAATTAAACAGTTTGAAATTAACAAGATAGTCTCTTACAACAAATCAAATAAAAATTGTTCACACCAAATAAAAAAATGTCAACTAATATAAAACACAATTTTGTACAACAATTGTCCCGGGCAATTATAAAAACACATAACACTTCGCTGCAATATTAAGAACCGCACTAATAACCACTTGAATGCACAGAGTAATATCGCCCGATAATAACTCAACTTAGGGGGCTGACGCCTAGAATTTATATCCCGTTCACAGACCAGAAAATTCCACAACTACTAGTTATCTCTACACTACGATGTAATTAATTGCGGCCTTGACACAGTCAGCGAGGCTGACGGCGTCTATAAAAGTTACACAAGAGCATGTTGAACTCACGTACGCCACAGCATTCAGCCGGATTCCAATGGATCGTTCGAGAAACACCTAGATTGTTCTGTGATGCCGTAACAATATATTATAATTTATATACTGCTTTACATTCGGCCCAACTATTTCACAACAATTACAAAGGATCTGCCCAACTGCCCAAAATGTAATGAGACGAATAAAAAAAGTATTAATAATAGGAATGTCCTAAAGATAAGGTGGAATCATTTAAATCAGTTTATTTGCAAACATTGTATAATGTATAAAATTGCCTACATATATTGTAATTTGAGCTTAAATTCTGTCCCATTGGCACATTTCCTCAAAAAACACTTTGTTTTTTACAAAATAGATTTCTTTTATTTAGTTTTTATTCAGATTAAATTTTTAAAGGTTGAAATTCATTTAAATTTAAACGGAAACGAGAAAGAGAAGAGATTGGTGGCGCTTAGTACTGTGCGACACTGGGGGCACTTAAATAAATCTCTACTCTTGCTGTAAGCTCTTGTGCGGGTTGAAACACCCCAAGCCTAATCCTTAAAGGAAAGAATGTTTAATCCAGGACAAATAATTTTAGGGGAACTACAATCCGGTATACAGCACAATATTTAAAATTGTCTTATACACAACTAAGACAGTAGCAGTTCAGTGAAGACTATTCAACTAGCATAATTTTAAATAACGATTACTTTTTTGAAAATGATAACATGTAACAATAAATAACGATGATGCCAGAATGCCTATATGCAAGTAAATGTCAAGCATTGAAATATAGTTTAAATAAACTAGAAATATTGGAAAGACGAATTATTAGGAAAATATTAGGCCCACAAAAATCTTCAGAAGGTTGGAAGTTAAGAAGTAATGATGAAATATATCAAAGTATAGAAAATATAAAAAAACAATGAGAAAAAGAAGACTATTTTTTTGGACATTTATATAGAATGGAGGACAATAGGTTGACAAAGCAAATCTTCAGATATCTGTGAAGGAAGAAGTCAACATCAAGTTGGATTAAAGAACCCAAAAGGATTTGGAAAGAATAATATACACGCAGAAGAAGCAACTGAAAGAGAAGTTTTTCGGGCTAAAGTGTTAAAAATGGAGGGAGTCCAGGGTAGGAGAGAGAAAAACGCAGGTTTAAAGTGGACTGAGGACAGGAAGAAGAGACACAGTGAGAAGATGAAAGAATATTAGAAAAAAGAAAAGAACAAAGAGTAAAGAATTGAAATTGTCATGTGGTCCTTAGATGGCCGATACCAAAAAAAATAATAATGATAACATGTACTTCAATAAAAATGGCAAAAGAACAAGATATCATGTGTCACGGATTTTAGACGATCACAAAAACATTTTCCCCACACGACATTTTGTTTGTCAAGGATACGCGACAGTTTCACTTTGAAGATGAAATTAAAAATTTACTTCGATATGATTTTGGACGGTTAGATATTAGGTTAGATTACGGGAAGGAATGTCTAATGCGTAGAGGCAGCTGGTGCACAAAATGCTTTCTACGTGATAAATAAATGCCAAAAGGCTATAATAATAACCGCTAACTATTACCACCTAAGCAGTCTAAGGAGACTATTGAGAAGCAAACTCGTTCGTCGTAATACAAACAATAAAAAAAGGAGTAGATAGTGTTGAGGTCACTACCGCTGAGGTTTTTGGCGGAAAACGTCTTACTTTTATTTAATTCGGGTTGATTTCATCGGGTTCATAAATAATTTAGTAAAAAGATAGGGGGAGGTAGCGGCGCCCGGTGCGACCATACCGCCCTTTGAACGGTCCTGATTACAGCAAATGGTTAAATTATAGGTTTCTTAAAATGTAAATAAATTGTTTTCTATTTCAGCATAATGGTTTCTGAAGGAGATAAACTTGTGTATTTGTTAAATACGACAAAACCTTGCCAAACGGATTTCAATATTCCGCTATGAAAACATTTATGGGCTGGCACTAGGTACGTATGTTATCGTTTAAGTTGTGTGTGTGTGTGTGTGTGTGTGTGTGTGTGTGTGTGTGTGTGTGTGTGTGTGTGTGTGTGTGTGTGTGTGTGTGTGTGTGTGTGTGTGTGTGTGTGTGTGTGTGTGTGTGTGTGTGTGTGTGTGTGTGTGTGTGTGTGTGTGTGTGTGTGTGTGTGTGTGTGTGTGTGTGTGTGTGTGTGTGTGTGTGTGTGTGTGTGTGTGTGTGTGTGTGTGTGTGTGTGTGTGTGTGTGTGTGTGTGTGTGTGTGTGTGTGTGTGTGTGTACTGTGCTCGGTCTGCCTTGCAGCAACATGTGGAGTATCAGACACATGATACTACGGCTATCGCTTCATGTCTGCCACAACCTGTTGAGCGCTACAAGTAAACTGGATTCGATCCTTCAGCGTGTAATAATGACGATTTTGTTACTAAATTAACGTTAAATTAAGTGCTTAAGTTCTCAGTAAATTCTATCACAATTAACGAAGTAGCACTTACATAACAACACTAGTTTTTCTATGCTTTCTTCAGTGGTAAAGAAGCCCTCGCAGACACGTAACAGAAGAAAGTTACCCCAAATAAGCATTAAACATGGAGGTGTGAGGGGAGGAGAAAAATACTATAGTAACTGAAATCATTGTAAACACAAATAATTTCGTATGAGCCTAGATGCCTAAATAGAATATCGAGACGATATTAAAAATAAACATGTGAAATTAAACCAAAATTAGGAAAATGTATTGGGCAGGCAACATGGATCCGCACATGGCAGGACGGTGCACAACGACAGCAAAGAGGTGAAAAGGTCTTCAGTAAAACATCGGGTCCACACGCGGATGCATAAGAAGGACCACACGCAGACAGGACTCCCAAGGCATGGTGAAGGAGATTTCTCTAGAGGAAAAGCAACCCTAATTCAAAATGCCTAGCCTTCCAGTTTGTGGTATACATTGCGTGAAAAAATTTTAGTTACTAGAGTTTGAAGAAAAAAACCGTACGGATTCTCGGAAAATGACCTGGGAAATGATTTGGGTTTGTACTCATCGTAAGCTCAGACTACAAAATCTGGTGGAGTAGGAATTGCGAAGGCTTAATATTAGAAATTTGAATGCAAGAGCAAAGAATGAGGACAAATGGAATCAACTCTTGTGGATGGAGGCCAGGACCTGTAAAGGGATGTAATGACAAAGGCGATAATGATTAACTCCAAGCCAATGATCATTAAGCAGAAAATGAGTGAGCAAGGTAGATACCAAGATAGCTCCGATAAAATGTAAAAAGAAGCTAATTAACTTTTAATAGCATTCGACAGTGAAATAATGAGTACGTAAAATCTTCCCAAGTTTCGTCTTCCAAAATGTTCGTCCTCCTTTTCTATAAAGTCGAGTGAGTGAGAGAAAAAGTAAAAATAAAAAGTAAAAGTAAAAAGTAAGGGAGGTCAAAAAAAACCTATGCCATTTTGTAATCTTCTAAACTGTTATTATAGTGTAGAATATTGTAAATAAAAGCAGACTTTCTGACACAAGTTTTTTTTTTAAATGTACGTCAAGTGATTCTAAAGACACAGAGATTGAAACAAACATCCCTAGTGGAAAAACGCTACCCTTCTTGGTATTAGACCTAAAATAGTGGACAGAGAATAATAGAATATAGAGGACAAAGAATAATTGTGCTTTTTATGACAATATTTTTTTAAAAATTATAACTTGGACGTATTGCACGCAATATAGCGTCAACAAGTGGTTGTGTTATTTGTAAAAATCGCTATCTGAGGGTAAAACGGCGCACGTCGAAAAAGGTTTGCTAAATTTAATTCACGTTAGCAAGCGCAGAGAAGATGGCAAACATGTGAACTTCGAAAACGTCGAAGAGATCGTAGTGCACAGAGTGTATATTAAAGACCGGAATATTAAGCATTTCCTGAAAGTCGATTCCACCAAGCTTTTCCAACGAATAATATGCACTATCCGTTCCCCAGAGGATTTGCGCTCTTGTTTCAAGCATGAACTTGCCTCTGTACATCTGTCTTTTTTGACAACAACGGAATGATGTGGAAAAACGACAAAATCAGCGACGTAATTGCGGAACGAGAAATCAACACAGAAAATTATCACATTTTGTTCTCGACGGTGGTTGTCTTATCCACCGCATGGTGTGGCCAAAAAAAGGTACCTTCGGAGATAGTTATGCTGCCTATACCAACTTCATTCACAAGCGCTATGGTCAAATAGTTACTGTGATATTCGACGGGTACTCCGAAAATAGTGCAAGTAAAAACGCATCGAGTGTGAAAGGCGATTGTTCAAACGCACGACTCGTGAGATTGTTTTTGATAACAATACGTTATTGGTTGAACAGCAAAGTAAATTTTTAAACAATACTAAAAATAAGGAACTACTCATTTCACGGCTTGTTGTACACCTGAATAGCGAGAATATAGGCACATCAATTGCAGTAGATGATGCTGATTGCTCGTACTGCCATCAAAATATCCGAGAAAAACAAACAAGTTCCAGTTGTTGGACAAGACGTCGACCTTCTTGTTTTATTAACAGCACTTACCCCTGAAGATAGAAACATCATACTTCTAAAAGAGGCCCTAGGTAAATGTAAAGAGACGGATGTACAGTTCTAGGGACTTCCAATCGTCTAGTATTCTACGTAATTTCAAAGAATCAATTTTATTTATTCACGCTATAAGCGGCTGTGACACAGCACCAGGCTTTTTTGGAAAAGGAAAGCATCAATATGTACAAATGTTTAATAGGAAATAAGACCTTGATAGCGTTGTAGATGTTTTCAACAACGCTGAGTGAACCCCTGAAGAAAATGAATAAGCCGGAGAACGGTTTATCCTGGAACTGTACAAACTTCAACCATCAGAAGATAGCCTAAGTGAGCAAAGATACGCGCATGTTTTAACAAGTTAGTTGGTCAAGTAAATAGCACTGTAGTTTTATCAAAATTATCTCCCACATCAGCTGCAGCACATCAACTTTCCCGTCGTACTTACCTACAAGTACAAATACGGCGAGAACAATCTTTACAACCCGACCTATGGGGCTGGAATAAAATTAATAACACGCTGTCACCTATTTACACAACAGAAGAGCCTGCCCCGGCTTCAATTTTATTATTAATAACTTGCAACTGCAAACAAGATTGTGGTAAAAGATGCGGCTGTGCTAAAGCTGGATTGCGTTGCACAACTATGTGCAGAACTTGTCGTGGGCAAAATTGTACGAATATTGAGTACATGATAGACACTGTAGACGATCACACTTAGTGGAGATCAAAGTAAGCTTAGTGGAGTAGGTCTCTTGGGGAAACCACTTAAAAAAAACGCGTCGACAGCTCTACCTCATGGGTGGTGTGGAAACAAGCAGCAACAACACAAGAAGTCAAAATATTATAAAAACAAAACAAAAATATTACCTAAAAAACATGTTTTTGTCGAAAAATTTGCAGTATTATTTCTGTTGCGTGTACTGTGAACGTTAAATCACTTTTCGGGAATATAATACGGAATGCGAACTGTGTTCGTTTCAACCTCCTTTTTCAATCGCTTATTGCTCGAAATCCATTAAAATAATCGGCATTGGTAAAAGAACCTTTTTTGTAGCAAATGTTATAAGAAACATGTTTAGTAAGAATACAATTTTCTGTGCGACCAACCGTTTCAGATAGAAACGCTAAAAACCACCACAGTGGGTGTTAGGGGTGGTGGTTTTTGGGGATGAAGCGACCACTTGCGACTTGGGAACTCTTTTTTTTTTGAAACTCTTCCCCGTATAATCTCTAAACGACAAAACTTTATAATTTTTTTTCAAATTATGCTAATATGAATGGACTAAGTTTGCTATACAAATATTAAAATACGTATGCAAAGCCACTTTGAAGACGAATCGAATCCATGGTACCTGTTTAGAATGGCAACGATTATCAGACGTTTAAGGAGGCGTACGTACAAAATATGAGGCAACATAGATAGATATTAAGTTTAATAATTGACGAGGTATACTGCAGATTACACTAGCTTAATTGTGTGCTTTGCGCGTCAAGCTGGCACACTACCCTGCCTGACTACCTGATTACATCGATGGGAAGCATCCACTAATGTTATTACTACTTTTTCTATTATTGAACGTGGGTGTGTACTATTATCAGTCAGAACTGATATTTGCTCAGTCAGGAGTGAACAACTGTCTATTTTAATCAGTCAGAACTGATTAAAATATGTATTTGACAGATTAATTCCCTGCGAACATACTAAGAAACAAACTACTGTTAAACGCTATCTTTCTTTGAGTTAGCGTGGTGAAGTTGAAACAACCGGCTGGGTAATTTTGAACAGCATTCAACATTGGAGAAATGTGTGAGTAAAGTATCATTGTAATTAATTAAAACTTCCGGGCTGAAAGGCCGTGGTCGAATGCTTGATGTAAAATCGCTAAACTGTCTTACATCAAGCATCTTACATCAACTGTCTTACAATCGCTTAGCGATTTTACATCAAGCATTCGACCACGGCCTTTCAACCCGGAAGTTTTAATTAATTATAGTGACACCGGCCGTGAAAGCCTACGTACTAAAGTATCATTAGTATATGGGTCTGAGACATGGAGAAAGAAAGAACATCTGAAAAGAAAGATAGAAGCCACAGAAATGGACGCCTTAAGAAGAATATCTAGAACATCAAAATTAGACCGGGTGAGAAACGAAACAATTGAGCAGCAAATGAATATAAAAGAAACTGTTTTAGAAAACATCGAGAAAAGACAATTAAGTTGGTATGGGCACGTGCAGAGAATGGGGGAGGAGAGGTTGCCAAAGAGAGTGATGAAATGGATACCACAGGAAAACAGAAAAAGGGGAAGGCCAAAAGTAACATGGATACAGGGTGTAAAAAGATCGATGAGTGTACGAGGTCTAACCGAAGAAAACTGGAGATATTGGCAATTTGGCATCGGCCAACGTCGCAGGACGTTTTACCCCGAAAAGAAAGTATCAACAACTTTCCACCCGCTCTTACAGAAATTTGGAAAAGCTTTTGAACAAGAAAAGGGGAGTGTAAATTAAAAGTGACAGAATAAGAGAGATAGAAAGTAAAAAAAAAAAAAGATAGACGTGAAGGTAGGCTAATGTAAGGCAGTGTATTTATGTGTCACAGAGTACAGAATCATTCATTTTGTGAAACTACCCGTACGCTTAACGCTTGACGTACCAAGTTAAGTTAACAGTAAACGCTCACGTATCGTTCTCATGTTAGTTTTACCCAGTTTATATTCATACTGAGTCAAAGTTATTGTAGCGTACATAGGGTTACTTTTCACTCTAAATACTAATGTACAAATAACTCTGCTCCTGAACTAGCTCTCCGACTTTGTGAAAAGCATTTCGACGTAATACAAACTGAGATGCTGTGTAGTGTGTAGTGAAAAGACATTTATAATAAAACATACAAGCACAGTAAGTAGTCGCTTAACGTTCGCGTTAGGTTCCTAAAATTCACCTCGTTCATTGAAACGAAGTGAAGGATGATGATTTTTCATAAAAAAAGGTAGAGATCATATTTTCTCCTTACAGCAAATAATTGAAAAGAAAACAGTTCGATCACAACCTCTTCATTTAGTTTTTGTTGACATTGAAAACCCCTATGATAATGTACCGTTAGCCAATCTGTGAACAGCTTTAAGATCAACTAGTATCAACCCCATTATCATAAAAGCTATACAACACAATCCAGAATCAATTTGTAAAAGTTGGCTATATCTAGATTAAATGGAATCCTGTGGGGATAAGGAAATTACACCAGAAACTAAACCCGAAATATTTAAAACCATTGTTAGAAGTATCACGACTTACGGCTCAGAAGTTTGGACTACTAATAAACACACAAGAACAAAATTAATGACAACAGAGATGGACTTCTGGAAACGTTCATCAAGAGTATCCAGACGTGAGAAAATTGAAATTAAGCCATTAAAGACAGAATGAATGTGAAAATTCAATTGTTAATATTATCCAAACAAAAAGTTACAACGGTATGGACACACGAAAAGAATGGCACAGGAAAGATTGCCAAGGAGAGTTATGGAAAGGGCCCAACCAGGAAGAAGGAAAAGAGGAAGACCATCTATTAACAGTCACACAAATTTTACTTAGGTCAGGACAAATTATAACAATTGAAATGTTCTTATACAGTCAATATTTTCTGTACCCTGTCTGTATGCCTTCTGTCAGAGTGACACGCCTCTAATTCAAGGACAAAATAGCTTTCAGATGTGCCACGCCTGTTTGTTTACATCAGGATTTAACTAAAAATAGATATAGTACACAATGTTTTGATAGTTTCAACTATCATCATTAGAGTATTAGAACTTAATAAAATTTATAATCAATTGTTTATAACAGCCGTTTGAGGTGGCAAGTAGGTCACACAAACATTGCTTTACTTTGGTCTCAGTCGGTAGTACGGTGTACGCCTACTAGGTAACCTCACGCGTACGAACTCTTCCAAAAATAAAATGTACAAAAATGTGTTTTCCAGTTGAAATATTATCAGATCGTTATTTTCAGTGCGTTTGTTTATTTTCAACTTAAATATTTTTCGATTTGTTTAATTTACAAACTGACAGCGACACAAAACGTAAACACTTAGAAATGAAGCATTCGTTTCTCCAATGGAAACGTGTTTCGTTTTGTACGTTTTCTAAACGATTGAATCAACATAAACAGTTTGTCAATTTATATTTTAGAAGTGAAATATTACTTTCTATTCTTACAAAAACAGGTGCGTGCTTGCCTTACACATGCACTCGCGAATCGTAAACAAAATTTCACGTTTTCCATTAACAAATTTTAAGTATTTCATTAACTGTCCATCTCACACTGATTTACAAATTTCAATGCGAGTATTACACTCAATAATATTGATGTTTTAATTCTTTTTAAAATGTTAGCACACGGTGAAGTAAGAGTGACTTCCCTCAAGGAAAATGTTAAGACGAATTAAAATTTTGCTTAATTTTATATTTTGAGATTTTTGATATAACATATAATAAATTTAATTTTTTAAAATTTATTCGTTCATTATTATTTCTAAAATAATATGTATACCATTTTACCAACCGGAAATAAGGACAATTTACAAACTTGGAGCCAAAAACGTCTTTGGTCTCAACGTGTTGTATTATAACTGCGTGACGTAATTTCATAGGCGACAATATGTATCTTCAGCAGCTATATATATTACAGCACTGTGACAATAGTACAGTAGAGTTCCGCCAATCTAGACTTGACGGTACCGGACCCGATTTGGATTGACGAAAATCCGGATTAACTAGAAATGGTGCAGAAATATACTATAACGAGAAGGTCATCGAACAGCCCAGAACATTCCTCCCGACCAGTGCGGCAGGTGTTGCGTCAGTCAAGGCCGCTCACAAGTAGGTTCTAGTGTGTTCAAGAACACTTAAGATACGCATTAAGCCGGCGTGCAGTAAGGAAGGAAAGCTATACTGGACCTCTGCGCGACCTATAAAATCAAGAGCGTCTTTTACCGCTTCATGAAACAAAGTCAACTACTACAGTCCAACGTAATTTTCATGCTGATCACAGCAGACATCAGCACCCAAGTAGGCCTACAATTTACTTTTGGCACCAAACGTTTGCTGAGACTGGTTGTTCTGAACAATAAACGAAATCAGCAGGACGCCCGCAAGTTTCTCATGCTGGTGTGGAACAACTTAGAGAGAGATTTGCCCGTAACCTCAAGAAATCAACACAACGTGCTTCTCGTGAGACTGGGATACCACAACCGACCGTTTGGTGGGTATTATGCAAATGTTTGCACGTGAAAGCATATAAGCTTCTCATGTTACAAAAAATTATGAAGCAAATAAAGTCATTCGTCAGCACTTCTATACAGAAATGTTGTATCGAACAGGAGCCAACGAGACATTCCTGGACAATGCAATGTATAGCCATGAGTTAACATTTTACATCAGAGGCATGATGGACAACGGGCAGGATCTGGGGTAGCGAAAATCCACATGAAACATTGCAGCATGAGTTTGACAGACTAAACCTGTTTAAATCACAGGAGATCTGAGTTGAAAACCTTTTTTAATAAGGTGACGGGATCGTATAATAAACAAAATATAATAATTGTGCTTAAAATGCTAAAAGTTATTTGGGGTTAAATATTTCTTTGGTACACTATGTTTCAATTTATAAAATAATATTTTGTAATTACTGAATGTACCTTTACCGGCGTGATACAAAACTAACCGAACGGGAATGATGTAAATATTGCACTCTTCTCAAAAATCTAATAACAATACAATGATAATTTTTATTATTTAGAATTTTAGAATAACTTGAGGACTTGTACAATATCCAGTGGGGACTAAGATATTTATAAACAGCAGCACTTTAGAACAACTGAGCCGTTTCAAATATCTCGGCTGTACAGTAAGCTATGAATCTGAATATGATATTAGAGAGAAGATAAATATAATTTAGGAAGATTTGTGGTACGATTCAGAGAAATTATAAAAATAAAACAAGATGCAGCACAAGGATTAAATTTTATAAGACAATTGCAATACCCACGTTGATTTATACGAGTGAGCCGTGGGTCATGACAAAAAAGAGTGGAATGATTCAGAGTGCTGAAATGCAGTTTCTTCGAAACACTTTAAATTATACATTGCAAAGATAGAATAAGGAATGAAGATAAAGGACGCAAATGAAATTATTTTAATTTACAGATGACAATGGTAGGGTCATCTGCAAAGGATGACAGAGGATCGATTGCCGAAAGCTGCACTGAACTTTACAGCCATTTGTAGAAGAGACGTGGGTCGTCCGAGGACAAGATGGGTGCCGGAAAAGGTTTATATAACCTAATCCTTGAAGAGGAGACGAAGAAAAAGAAGAAGAATTGTTGAATAACTTATAGAATTGTAGGTCTTTCACAAATTATAGTTAAATTTGTTTGTCCTTACTGATGTCGATCTTAGATCAACAACCCGCATGCTGTTCTCAGCACGTCCCAATTTTTAGTATTCCCTTCACTATCACGCATCGCAACGTTAACAATATTGTAACGATAATCTTATCGAACCGCGTAGAACAACCGGGAAATTCCTTCCACTCGTCCCCCCCCTAGTCGTCAGGTGCTGCCTCAGTCAAAGCAACGTTCAAGTTTGGTCTAGATTCTTCAAGAGGCCTCTTGAAATACGCATTAGCGTCAGCATTAAGTGGTGTGCACATTGAGGATGGAAGATTTCAAGAAAGGCGTGAACTACCTATAAAAAGCCATAGCAGCAAACTTGCCAGTTTAGTGGTTTGAGCGATTTCTTTAGCGCGGATCGAGTGTTTGTAGCGAAGTGTTGTTGTGTTATAATTAGTGGGGAATTCTGTATAGATAACATTATTATTGGGTGTGGACAATTTTTACTAGAATTTTTGTAAGAGACTATTTTGTTGATTACAAATTATTAATTGTGATAATTACAGTTGGTTATTAGTGGTTTCATTGGTGTCTTGTATTTTGTTTTCTACTATACCATCGGCTAGACCGTTGTAACAATATGAATAAGGAACAAAAGTAAATAAGATTCTATCACAGGAACGTAAACTAAAAGACTGTCCAAAAATAATAAGCAGAGAGAAGCAGTAAATTTGAACAATCTCACAATCGTAATGTATTCACTTTTAAACGACATAATAATATTAAGCGTTGTAAAGTACGAAACCTTGCATCTATCCTGAATGTTTACACTATGCGGTATAAAGGTATGCGGTATAACACCTGGTCTTTTAGCGCCAGATGAAAAATTATAATTATTCCGGTTGTACAATGCTTACACTATGCGGTATAAAGGTATGCGGTATAACACCTGGTCTGTTAGCGCCAGGTGAAAAATTATTATTATTCCGGTTGTACAATGTTTACACTATGCGGTATAAGGTATGCGGTATAACACCTGGTCTGTTAGCGCCAGGTGAAAAATTATTATTATTCCGGTTGTACAATGTTTACACTATGCAATATAAAGGTATGCGGTATAACATCTGGTCTGTTAGCGCCAGGTGAAAAATTATTATTATTCCGGTTGTACAATGTTTACACATTTTCCGGAACCAAAGATTACAGAAGTGGTTGAATTCTCATCTTCCACTGCTGCTTGTTCATTCAAAGATCTTCTTCAATTTCTCGTTTTCTCAATATAGTCTGAATTTCTTCTATCCTCTTCAAACTATAATAGGTGATAGTTGACCTTAAGAAAGCGTATAACAGTAATCCGCACACCAAACTTTGGCTGGCACTTCAACGAACAAACATCGCCTCCGCTTTAATCGAAGCGGTTAAGACTTTATACAACGGATTGAAAGCGCACGTAAAAATTAGAAGTAAAGTCTCAAAAGGATTTAATGTTAGTAAGGTCCTGAAGCAGGGATGTTGTCTCTCACCGACGCTTTTTAAAATATACCTGGAACAAGCCCTCAGAACCTGGAAAAAGAAATGCCACAAAATGCGGATACCTCTAATTGACAACACAGTGTACACACTATGTTTCACTGACGACCAAATTGTGGTAGCGCAGGACTATCACGACATGGAATACATGACACGAAAACGTATAGAGGAATATAAGCTATGGGGCCTTGAAATAAACACAAAGAAAACGGAGTACATGTGCACTGGTGGGGAACAGAAGAATTTAATTTTAGAAGACGAACAAGAAATAATAAATTGCAGTAGCTATAAATATCTAGGAACAACAGTTTCACAAGATGGTAGTCTAGATAAAGCGATAAGAGAAAGAAATAACCTGGAAAGAAAATCAAAACAAAATAAACATCGTATATACAATACAATTATGAAACCAATTATGTCATACGGGTGTGAAAGATGGCCAATAATACAAAGAAAGAAAAGTTTTTGGAAGCTACTGAAATGGATTATTGGCGAAGAGCGGCAGGGAGGTCAAAACTGGAAAAAGTAAGAAACGTCAGAATCCGGGAGATAATGGGGCTACAGTACTCTATTGTCGACGACATAAAAACTGTTTAGCTAAGATGGTTTGGGCATGTGCAAAGAATGCCGGATAATCGACTCCCCAAGTAAATTTTGAGATGGACACCATACGGTCGTAGGCGAAGAGGAAGACCTAGGTTGAGTTGGAGAGAAGGGATCAACCGGGCAATGAGAGACTGGGAATTGGAATAGGAATCTTGGTTAGATCGAGACCAATAGAGACTAGGGATCGGAAGACGTAGGATAACGTTATGAACCGATTTATATATATTTTTTCAGTCTCAAACGGACACACCAAACAACTCAAGGAGGAAATGATGAAACTGGATATCTGTTTGAACGACTGTGTGGATAGAAATACATACAGAAAAAAGTTCAAAATCTTGAGGTTCTCTGCGGTGAGAAGAAGACGAGAAAGGGGTGGACAGTGGAAAGGAAAGCAGCGCATAGTGTGCGAATGAGGGCGTTCTGGCAGGAGAAGAAAAGTAAATGATATTCGCCTGGTCCACGACTGGGCTATTCGTGTAAAAAAAAAAACACACAAGTGCAATATCAACCAAGTTCATAACTGAATGTTTTATGGTACACCAAACTGCTGGAGGGGTAGTATTCAGGCGATAGAGATGATTCAAAGATGACGCCATTAATAGGAAAATTTGATGTAGCCGCCCGCAGACCTTCGTGTTGAGGACAGAATAAGAAGATCTTATTACACAAGTTAATTTTAAAAAGAACACTGGTTGCGTCGCATATCGATTTCACGATCGTGTAGAATAGTAAGGAACAAATTCTGCAAAGAAATACATAAAACTTTGGAGTACGCGCACGGAGTATAACCATTACGTTTTGTGTCAGTGTTACAAAGTCTTGTGTTGACCTCTGACACGTTGCCAACGCGTTGGTAACAAGCCCAGTTATACAACGCGTGCCAGTTACACGCGCTGTTTCCCAGTGACACTAAAAAATAATAGTGATGTTGCACGCTGCCGTATTACCGAGCTAGCAAACCTCAGCTACAGTGAGAGGTAGGAACTACAACGGAGTGAAAGAAAACAATGAATCGAATATGCAAGGATTTGTATTATAAATCACTACAGTGAAGATCATGGATTGGTGGTGATAGCTTTTCATGGAGCTGATCCCATGCAAGCAAACATTGTTGTAGACGGTACTGTTCTAGAGCAGGTTATAGAGATATGTGTTTAAAAAAAATAAAATAAAAAAAAGTGTGGTGAAGATGCTGCACAAGTTCAACCATTATCTGTCGAACCACCAGAGGAATTCTAAAATCGGTGAATAACTAAACACGCTTGAAGTTCTACAAGGTTATGGCACTCCTCACACTTCTCTATGGGTCTGAGAATCGGAATTTAACGAAATCCCATAACGGTCGTATTCAAGCGGTCAAAGTCAGATTTCTCAGGCACGTGACAGGATAATACGTGTTTCAAAGTTGCAAAAGAAATGTGGAACTGAATATTTTGAGTACACTTGATAGTATTGCCAAAGTACAGATTTCAAATATTTTTGGTGCAGCATTTGCATATAATAATATCAAGATGATTATAAAATTAGTCTCTTCTAGTCGCTTTGTGAATATACGTACCATTATATACTTAGAGAAGAAAAGAAGGAAAGTGACGCAATTGAAATGTTGTATAGTACTGGGCATACCTGTAGTAGTGAATGAAACTTGAATTAGAATGGCAAAAGATATGTGTGGAATACAAGGGGTAGAAATGAGGTTCTTGAGAGCTCTAAAGGGTTGTACCTGGAGAGATCTTGTCAGAAATAATCAAATTAGAATAAAACTAGGCACATTAGCTGAAAGCTTAAATGATGAGGTCCCCCCCGGTATAGAATTGAGTGGTGGTTACACGTGGTACGAAAGGATTCAACTACATTCCCAAGAAGTAACTTTCCCATCGGGCCACTCCCAAGGTGGCGGATAGAGGAATGCTCGCCAGATATGGTGGGTACCGGGGAAATAATGTACCCGGGACGGACCAAAACTAGCAGCTGCTGCCTTGTAGTTGGATAGTGGTTTATCAAAGGCTAAAAGGAGTAAACCTTGATTAAAAATCGCCTGGCCTCCAGGTTGGGGATCAATGCAATGGGACAACCCCCCATTTATTGAAAAAAAGAAAATGTTAAAAAAACAAATAGATTGCAGCAGGGTGGATTCAATAAAGATAAACGACAAAAGCTACGTAAACGGACTATGAGAATTGGAGTATGAAATATACAAGGTTTAAGGGTAAAAGTAAGAGGATCTTTGGATGGGCAAGCAGCAGTGGAAGAGGAGAATTCAGTCACTTCTGTAATCTTTGGTTCCGAAGATGTGTAAACATTGTACAACGGGAATATTAATAGCCTGTAACTACCGCCCTAGGGAGCAGAGAGAAGTGTCATAAAACACCATAAACGATGGTTGGATGTATTCCTTGAGACTGGAGCAGCCCGTAAAGGAAGACGACGACGATCGTCACAAGACGGATATAAAATAAACAAACGCTATTCACTTCCAGTTGTTATTTAATTTTGTTGCAGTTACTCAGCATCCCTGTGGCGTGGTCGTTGTTATTTTTAATCCAAACAGATGCGTCCGTGACGTTCGTATCTGTTGGTAGTATAATCTTCTGAGGTTTGTTTGTTGTTGTTCCACGTCACCCGTCCCCCACCTTTTCTTTACGAAACTAATTCAGTACTCAGCCGGTCGACTTTTTTTTGCTCAGTCAACTACTGGCGTCCAACCTTACGATTGGGTGAGCAGGGTCAGGAACCCAATTTTCTTCAAATCTTCCCTTTGTGCTGAGAACTTGACATACCAAGCATCGGCTTGGTCTAAGAGTAACAGCAGTTTTTGATTTTCTTCAGTAAGGTATCGTTCGGTGATGTAACCTGCACATACTTAAAGAGACGGAGGCTGACACTTCGTGATGGTACCCAAGAAATACGTCTCTACGACAGACCCCCGTATGACATCGTCGGCGACATCATGCTTTCACAGGACACGCACTTTGTTCTTTCAAGCAAAATAATTAATTATTAATTAAAGCACATCTGGAACTCCAAGTTTGTAACACTTCAGACAGAAAAGAAAATGAAGCAAGTTTATTCGTTTATGTGACACACAAAAACTTTTTTTTATGATTAATGAGTTCATGGTAACATGTATGTAATAGCTATTAGTATTTTGTAAAGTGACATTGATTGATGCATCGACATTAATTTTAATCCGCTGCCTGGTTTAATTTTTTACACATAAAGAGGCAAATCTTCATCCTACTAAAATAAAGCAATGCTGATTCTGCTCACTAAAGCTTAGTACAAATCATTTTCTATTATGCCTAATTTATTGGATTCAATGTAACATTACAGTTATTGGTGTCGAAATATTTCTTCTGTTACGTCTGTTTGGGTCTAGCAACTCATCATACAATTTAATACAGATACCACGTAACAATTTATTCCCTTTTCCTTTGCCTTGTAGATTTAAACGTTATCTATCGATTTTAATGTTGTCTTGACTACTCTATTGATCTGCAAGTTCTGCCAAAAATGTGACCTTTGAAACGCGACCAAATATTTTTTTACCTATTACTTAAACACACATGCAGTTGCCGCTTTGTTTTGTCTGTGACTTTACAGTCTGACAACTACGCAATCCACACAGACACACGAACGGCTTTGCCAACGAAAAGTTCATTCTTTACGTTCGACAGATCCCTAGTTACGTAATGTCATCAGTTTGGCAGTGGACTACAGCGGGCAATTGACTGGCGCGGACTTTGGCCGGACAACAAGGCACTGTTACCTTCGCATACTTGTGTTGACTTTGTGGTCAGAAACTGTCGCACAAAACTTTGGCTCGACGCGCGGCCAAATAATTTAAATACCTGGAGTTTTTCAGTTTTTCTTAAACTGTTACTACCGATGTCTATAAACAATACCGCTGAGAGGTTAAGAAACTTCTATTTACCAACTAATGTCAAATCAACCAAGGAAAAAATATATTGTTACGTACTGCGGAAGAAGTGTACTCCGTTACAGAACTTTCTACGTGTTTCTCGGCTATTCCAGTGGAATCCGGCTGTAATGTTGTGTGCGTACGTGATTCTCAACATGCGTTAACTAGACTGTTCTAGATTTTGCCGGCCGCGCGCACTGTTTCAAGGCCGCAATCAGTTACGCTCTAGTGTTTTCTTTTATTGTTGACGCGTATATTATGGGCTATTCTGGAACACTTGTGCTATCTACTTGAACAACGACTCTGTTATAATTGGAATCTTTTGCAATGTGGCTTTACCGTAGAATACTGAGCATTTCATGGTCAGCACAAATAACTAATGTTGAAGTTCTTAGGATGATGAAGAAAGAAAAGGAAGTTTTTAACACAGTAACGATAAGAAAGCGTCAGTATCTGGGACATCTCATGAGAAATTAACAGAGTTTACTTATTTCAGTCATACTACAGGTAAAAGTACTTGGAAATAGAGGAGTTGAGCGACCAAGAATCTCATGGCTGAGAAATTTAAGGACCTGGTTTGACATGAATACAATTGACTTATTCCGTGCAGCAGTGCAGAAAGTTAGAATAGTCTGTATGATATCCAACATCCGAAACGGATAGGAACTAGGAGAAGAAGAAATAACACAAAACGCTGAACTTACTTTTAATTGACCTTCAGAACGTTACAAATTGCTGGGATTTTGTTGTTCTTAGTAAACAAACACTCTGAGAAGACAATAAACATTGCTGCGTAGTAGAACCAAAGTGTGGCACAATAAAGTGTAACAAACTACCAAATTTTATGTCCGAGCGCAGAGGCAATTAAAATCTAACTCTTACACAAAGCAGCGAACCGTAAAAATGTAAAAAGTGAAGAATGTTTGTGTTACTATCAAATGTAATCTACTATTACGTCTCGTGGTTCTACATTAATACTAACTTAAATATCGGTCTGGAGAACCATACATGATTTCCATGATCCAAGATTTATATTTAAATTCATTTTCGTAATGAAATGTTTCCATCGAAACTACTTCTTTCTTCAGCCTAAATCACAGTACTGTGGTCATTAACGTATACCACATTCAATTTTCACTGATGATGGCAGTCGATGGCACTGCCGAAACGTCTGGTTTTGTAGAAAAAATTGGACCAAGGCCAAACAGCCCGGGAAGGTTTTTTAACAACAAAGTAATTTTGTGTTTCCGATAACGTAGTACACATTAAAAAAATTATACCCTCCCCCTTCAACTATCATTTTCATTTATACATATATCATCTACCTTTCGACGGTGGATTATTATGACCTTCTTTTCAGGATCTTTATTTATCAAAATTAAGTACTTTACTCTTGTTAAAACATAAAACGTTGCAGGTAAACTATCCCTTCCCCCTAACCGATCTTTACCAAAGTCAATAGGTCTTGAGCCCTCTGCAACTCGGGCACATATGCAAAAAATTATTTGTCGTTCACCATAGAAAAAAATCTACACACAGACGCACACACACACACATACACACACACACACACACACACACACACACACGTTTTGGAAAATGACTGTTCTTCATGTTTTGAGGGTAGTACAATCAGATCAGCCCTTAAATTCAACACAATTTTTTTCGCGATAACCATACTTCCGTTTCCTTATGGAACATGAAAGTGAAATGGAAACCTTACGCATACCTACGTGACCTTGTGTATGTGTGTGTTAACCTGTGATTTCTCCATGAAGTGACAAGTAATAAATTACTTCACATTTGCTTGGACGCATTGAAAAGTTGTCAGTTGTGCGAACAAACTCTGACTGAACCAACTCTATACTCATACATGCGATGTCTACAAATAACTCTCGATTGATACAAGCGGAAAATATTGAATATGCGGCATGCATTTGTATGGCCATGTCTTACATGGCGGATCTTAAGTAAGAACAAAAAGCTTTGGCGCAGCTCGGAAGACAGTTATTGATGAATAATCTGCACCTGTAATAGACAATTCTTAAACCCCTAAAAGACAGTCGTATATCGTCATCGTACATAATGCGTAAAAAATTCGATTTTTATTTGTTTGTATTAACTTGTTTTCGTATCGGCCATCTGAGGACCACATGCCAATTTCAATTCTTTATTCTTTGTTCTTTTTTTTCTCCAATATTCTTTCATATTTTCACTATGTCTCTTCTTCCCGTCTTCAGACCACTTTGAACCTGCATTTTTCTCTCTCCTACCCTGTACTCCTTCCAATTTCAACACTTTTGCCCGAAAAACTTCTCTTTCAATTGCTTCTTCTGCGTTGATATTATTTTTATCTAAATCCTTTTCGACTTATTTAATCCAACTTGATGTTGACTTCTTTCCCCACAGATATTTGAATATCTGCTTTGTTAACCTATAGTCGTCCATTCTACATAAAATGTCCAAAAAATAATAGTCTTCTTTTTCTCATTGTTTCTGTTATATTTTCTATACTTTGATATATTTCATCATTAATTCTTAATTTCCAACCTTCTGAAGTTTTTCGAGGGTCTAATATTTTCCTAATAATTCGTCTTTCCAATATTTCTAGTTTCTCTAAATTATAATTCAATGCTAGACATTCACTTGCATATAGGCGTTATGGCTTCACTACTGTACTGTAATGCCTTATTTTGGAATTTTTATATATGCACTTTTTATTGTAAATGTCTTCTTCTTCCACTACTACTACTTTATTATTATTATTATAACGATAAGAAAAATTCGTGGTCTGTGTTGTTCCATGCTCATTGTGTGTCCCACCCAGGTTATCCTACTATTTATAAACTTTACTATATCAGTTCTTTGTATTAGATTATTTATTTCATGATTCCTCCGTATTCTCCATGCCCCGTCGTTATTTTTCACTGGCCCCAAAATTTTTCTCAGTATTTTTCGTTCGAATATTCTTAGATACTGTTCGTCTTTTTGCGTAATACCCAGTTCCACATGCATGAAACTGCACTTTTTTTAGATATGCACTATTATTGTAAATAAAAAGTTTTTATTTATTTTTACCATTTTTGTTATCAAACATGCAGTGACTTTATACGGAAACGGCATGTTCATAATCAGGAAGACGTAATACCCTATCCGGCCTACATATTTTTGTTCCCTTTTAAAAACTCGGGTTGAAAACAAAAATTATTGTTCTCTGTGATATACTGCATGTCTCTTATATGACTACGTTTATCGAGTACGTATATATAAACGGCGGATTGCGACTATCGATTGCCGTGTAATCGATAGCATTAGAAGCCGTCAATTATGCGCTACCGCAGTAAGCTTAGCATCGAGTGTAATGAGTGCAGTCCGCGATCGGATCAGCAAACACTGAAGCCTGACTTTAATTATGCGAGCTGCAGATGAATTGTAGGAGTGTATTCAACGCATTAATTTCTATTTGTGTTCTCCTTATTTTTAGTACCAATTTACTGACAGTTTTTTGTAATTACTGCTTCTATTACCTTCAGAGCTCTTTCAAACCCTCGACTTAATGAAACAATAAAGTACACAATTAATGTGTTAATGAAATATAATGTTAATGATTTATTTATATAATGAAATATAATGTTAATGATTTATTTATATAATGAAATATAATGTTAATAATAGGATTATTACTTATGTAATCAATAGTGTGGCGCGGATTGTCAAAGCGGTTTCGTTGGCGACTCATAATCGCAACGCCTGTTCTGCGGTCGGGTAATCGAGTCAAGGCAACGACTTGTCTGTTATCAACTCTTAAGGCTTCCCCACACCGAGGCGATACGCAAGTCGGGTAAAAAAAAAACAAATTCGGGTAAATTTAACAACGAATATGATAAAAGTAAATTGCGTCAAATTAAAAATCATTTCAGTAGTTTGCTCAGATTTTATGACAAATGACTGTCGTTTATAACTAAAGGAACAAAACTTTCATGCGACTTTCTCGGGTGACAGTCTTGTTTAATGACAAACAATTTGAAGCTTCCTTTTGAAAAGTTTAAAAAACAATTGGTTGTCTGTAAAGTCGGTTTACGGACGATAGTTTTACGTGATAACGTCATAAAGAAACAATGATGAAAAATTGCATACTTTTATGAATTGAATTGAATTATTATCACTGAATTATCATTATTTTGTATAATACAAAGAAGGAGTTAATTGAAAATTACAATTTTTTCGATAAATTAACATTTATTTACATTCGTTAATTCAAATATTTTTTTACTTAAATTATACAGATTAATTACAAGTAACAATGTGCTATTAACAATTTATTTACAACTTATATACATGTGTTATATTTAAGATCCTCCAATCTGCGTTATTCTGTTAAGGATAGGACGATGATAGGAAAAGTACGAAATCAAGGGGAGTGTTTCAAGTGTAATGTGTCTTGAAAAAGTCAAATCGATGGTTGTTCCTCTCAGCGTTGTTGACTTATTAACATCTGATACGCATTCGAGATTGTACGTATCTTTCATGTATTTGAGGAATGCGTCATCATTTTTCACGTTTGTGTTGAAGTCGCCAAAAAGAAGAATTGGTGCATCGGCATCAATATCCATGAAGAACGGTGGCACATACTGGCTGTTGTGCACATATGGAACAAGTGCTTGGTACAGCAACATACCAATATTTTGGATACTTGCTCCAGGATGAATATACACGGCGCCAAGTACAAATTTAAACGTTGTATCAGCAGTGAAGCATGTAATTTCGGCCAAGCACACGTCACCTGGAACTGGATCACAATTGTTACGCATCCACGTTTCAGTCAATACCAAATAATCAGACCTAGGTATCACTGTATCCGTTTCAATATCCATGGAATGAGCAGACAAACTCTGAGAATTAAGGTTTATCACTATAGTTTGTCCAGCGTTGTTAGCATCATCACAGAATTTTACTGCTTTCTTAGTGATTGTATGAAGTGCGTGTCCACGGAGTCGAACGTATTCGTTACGAATATCTCGCGTAGTCTGGGAGTCGTTACCATCTCGACCGTGTTTGAAGATGAAGGGAGCATCTTTGTCCGTGATGATGTGCAAGCCGTCTATATTCGTTACCCGACTCATCGCCACGTACACCAACTGTTGTGGTTGTTTCGGGGAGTACTTATAAACAATGACATCAAACGTCCCACCTTGTGACTTGTGAATGGTAATAGCACAAGCAGGGACGCAGGGAAACTGTTTTCGTTTGCATTTGACAGTTTTTGTCAGTGTAATGTTCACCACTTTCTTATACACCGGCACCCAGTTGAGAGACAGAGTATTTGGCTTGCTTTGCACGTGAGGCCGACATTTTATTTTGGCACTGACACCTGTTGTTTTTTCCGGAAACTCGAACCATAGAGTAATGATTTCTTCTCGAGATGCCGGCAAGGTTGTACTGGTCGATGGTCCTGCCTCTGCAGAATGGTCATCTACATTTGATTGCTGGCGTTCGATATGTCGTAAGACACCAATAGCTCCAATAGTATATAGACATACAATTTATTAATACAAAAATTTTTAACATGATAATGTTTTTAGGCTGGGGGTCATTCCATAAAATCGTCATCGAAAAATGTAACGCTTCCACACTTTCGATTCCCCACAGTCTAGAAATCTTTTGTTTACAAAACATTATCATGCTTCGATGTTTCGGTTTCGTCGAAATTCTTTATGCGCGCGCGCCCGCGCGCGCGTGTGTGTGTGTGTGTAGGGGGAGAGAGAGAGAGAGAGAGAGAGAGAGAGAGAGAGAGAGAGAGAGAGAGAGAGAGAGAGAGAGAGAGAGAGAGAGTTTTAAATAACCTTGAACAATCTAAATTTGGCCGATCGTGCCTCTCTATCGCTTGTTGCGCGCTCTGGCTTGCACGCTCAGGCTCAGACGGAAAGTGACACTTTTTCGTGCGTGCAGCCGGTGTTCATCAATTTATAAGACGTTATCACGTCAAAATTCACAGTTATTGTTCAATGTATTAAATAATACCATTTTTACAGGACAGATGAGACATTTAAAGTACCATTATTTATTTCTTAACAAAAACACATTATTTTGTAGAGTAAATTAATCCTTTACACGTTTTATCTTTCAAAGTTCTCTAGTTTTGTCCTTTACTTGGTTAGTCTAAACTTGTTTTCTTATTTTATCGAGTTTTGTCTCCCTATTTTCCATTACCATCGTCCACTTATCATCATCATCATCATCTTTAAGGATTAAACCAAAAAATGGCTTGTTTCGGTCCCAAGCAGATAAGTTATAGAGCTGGTCACTCTAACACTTCTTCAGACGTCCCACGCCTCTCCGTCCTTTCGCTTCATAATTCAGTAGTTGTTTGGAAATGCGACAGTCAGCCATTCGGTACAGATGTTCCGGCTATTTTAGCCGATACTGAACAGTCCTATCGAGTGTACTCATAATTCTCAGTTCCTGTCGTATACCTCCATTTTTCTCGATCTTGAAGAGTACTGCGACGTGCCTCGTATATATACCGCCACGTGCTGAGCCGCATAGACACACACACGCGCGCGCGCGCGCATATCCACTTGCTGACATTTACAATAGGTAATCCATAGTTAAATAAAATGTCAATGCTAGCATAATTTGCAGTATACACAACAGTATGAGTTTATCTCATCGATGAAACAAATTGTATTGTAACGACTCGGATATTGGAGAACCGTTCACACGCTTCGACGCTAAGTGTAAACTGATATAGACTGTAATATTACTGCTGAAATACACCCATAAGAGTATATAAAGTTTATATTTCAGTGATAACTTTACAGGAGGCTTACTATGTATTCCACGAAAGTATGACATGTTTTCTCACTTTGAAGTACCTAAGGTAAGAAGCTGTCTTTATAACTACTGTTCTCGTATAAACAGTCTGTCAGTACACATTCCTGCGACGTCTACGCGCCTCAATAGCGTCACAATCGATATACCGTTATTCATCTTTTAAAATGCTCTTTATATTTACTTTACTGTACCATCTTCCCATTTTGTTGGTATTAAAATTACATGCTCTATTTATATTAAAATACGCTATTATATTAAGTGTTATGAATTAAGATTTTAACGTTGGCAGCTTTCTTTTAGGTAAAAAGTAAATCAACACCAGGGAACGGGTTAAACAATGTATTAATTAAGTTCACACAAAACTTACTTTAACAAACTATATCTACAGGCAGGAATCACTTGACAAAGATGATTAGTAATCCGTATAAATTTTTTAAACTAAATAAATTAATTAATTTAAAAGCAGTATAATACTTATTGATCGTAATGTTGCTAGTAAAAAAGCAACAGTTTTGTCTGGAGAGGTTGTCAACTTACAAATCGTACCAGCGGAAATATAAATAATTTTGATGAACAGTGATCAAAAGTATACAGAGTACCACTTTTTATCCCATAATATTAACCAACGAAGAAAGGATATGTGCTTATATTTTTTAAGTAGTGCTACTGCTGTTATTAATAAATGGATTGATCATTTTAGTCCACCATACCGACAAGCGTTTTATGACCTAAGCGAAAAATTTGAGAAAAATAGATTTAATAATCGTGCAAACCTTTGGACACTTAAGAGCAACCCAAACAGAATAAAAATTAAACGTCCTCCAGTTTGGTCAGCCGTGGCCGAGTGTCCTTGAAAATTATCAGCTGTAACCATAAATTAATGTTTTGGAGGCGTGTCAGGCTTTGAATATTTGGGCACTACAATATCGAATGATAATGACATAAAAAAATGCATTAGAGAGAGGATAAGGTTGGGAGTTCGAAGATGGAGAGAGTGGCGGATAGAGATGACTGGAGGCGGATTGTTGAGAAGGCCCACCAAGGGCTGTAGAGCCGGAGAAGAAGAAGAAGAAGAAGAAGAAGAAGAAGAAGAAGAAGAAGAAGAAGAAGAAGAAGAAGAAGAAGAAGAAGAACCATAAATTAATGAGCAAAAAATTAAATAAGGATCTACTCACTTCTGAACAACATAATTACGTTAAAGACAAGAGATTACAGATTACAGTGATCGATGTCAGTGAACCATACGGCCATCTTCAGACCAAAATGGAGAGACCAAATTACTGTGGTCTGAAGATGGTCACATGGTCGACCGAAATCGTTAACCACAGGCTTTTGATTTCTAGTTAACTGCGTAGAAACAAATGTGTTTTTACAGTATTTTGTAAAAAATTACAACACGTAAAATGCTTGTAAAAAAGAGTAAGAAAATTTGTAAACAAGAATAAGTGAAAGTAATAATTTTGTTCATTTAATTCAAGTGTCAAGAGAATTCTGCGCTATTCTGTTACATTACGACTATAAAAATATTTTTCTAAATAAAAGAATCTGGAACTTTTAATGTGGAGAATTCTTTGTTTCAGGGTAACGAGGATGTCCCATCGCAGTATGCATGAAACGTCTGGAATTGATGTGCACTGATAATACGTTTCGTAGGAACCTCCTATATTTGAGTATTTTAATCTTCTTCTTCTTCTTCTTCTTCTTCTTCTTATTATTATTATTATTATTATTATTATTATTATATTATTATTATTACTTTAATTTTGATGTTTTTCGATAAAAGATTAAAATAAGGCATAACTTTAATAACTTCAGGTTATATTAACTAAACAACTTTTATAGAGTTTTGACGTAAGCGTGAAATACGGCAAAACACCGCTCGCTCTGCCAGCTGAAGTCCCGTCAAAACCGGCGCGTTCTATTGATTCCACTATCGACGTCAAATGTCCGCTGACAATTCAGTTTGGCATGTTTTCAAAGACGTACACACAAGCCTCGTCGGACTGTAAGTGATCCCACTCGACTTTGCAAAGGTGTAATCCACCGCAATGGATATTGTTTGACCCTAATTAAAAAACACCTGGAGAACAAGATTACTGCATGAAGTAACAAGTAACAAGAAAGAGGGATGAGTACAAACACTGAAAATGCAAAATAATTCGCCTTAATAAGGACGACGAAACAACAATCTCGCTAGTAATGATAAACGAACAACGAAACTACTAAGAAAAATACGAATATTTTGAAATCATAACGGATAAAGTTGGGAAAGGGATGGAGACATTAAAAGACGCATAACGAAAGCTATAACACACGTAAATTATTAATATTCCGGCTGTACAATGTTTACACATTTTCCTCCACCAAAGATTACATAAGTGATTGAATTCTCATCTTCCTCTGCTGCTTGTCCATCCAAAGATCTTCTTCAATTTCTAGTTCCTTCAATATAGTCTGAATTTCTTCTATCCAGGTAATAGGAGGTTTTTCTCTTTTCTTTCTTCCTGGTGGGGTCCATTCCATAACTCTCTTTGCCAATCTATCATGTGCCATTCTTTTCGTGCGTCCATACCATTGTAATTTTTTAGTTTGGATAAAATCAACAATTGAATTTTTCAGATTCATTCTGTCCGTAATGACTTTGTTTCTAATTTTCTCACGTCTGGTTACTCTTGCAGAACATCTCCAAAATTACATCTCTGCTGTCATTAATTTTGTTCTTGTGTGTTTATTAGTAGTGCAAACTTCTGAGCCGTAAGACATGATACTTAATATACGTAAATAATATCGCCAAAAACAGAATAAAATTATTAAAAATACGAAAAACGACCTACGAGTAGGCCTATACTAGTAAGCGCCCTGAACTCGCTCACAATTTTGAACTAAATTTGGTAAATTTCCTCCTCCTATGGCGCTACAGCCCAAGTCGGACCCTGGCCTCCACCAATCTCCGCCTCCAATCCACTCTATCCATTGCAGCCCTCCTCCAGTTTCTTATCCCTACGTCCCTCGCGTCCTCTGCAACGCCATCTTCCCACCTCTTTCTCGGTCTGCCTCTACGTCTCGTTCCCTCCCATGTACCCAGCAGAGCCCATTTGGGGTTCCAGCCATCCTCCATTCTCATAACATGTCCGGCCCAACGCAATCTTTGCATTCTTATAAATTTTGAGACTGGTATCTCTTTATACACTTGATACAGTTCATTCGTTCATTCTTGTATCTCAGTCTCCATGAGCCATTTTCTTGTATTGGGCCTATAATGCGTCTGAGGATTTTCCTTTTAAAGGTGTCTATGTCGGCTGTTTTCTGTGTGATTGTCCATGCCTCACCCCCGTAGCAAAACACCGGTCTGATGACAGTCCTATATATTTTCATTTTTGTTTCCCTGTGCACATTCCCAGACCTAAATGATACCAGCAATGCGAAGTATGCCTTGTTACCCATGGTGGTCCGTCTTTGGATCTCCGGCTTCTCTGATCCAGTCTTTGCTAGGTTCACTCCGAGATACGTGAAATTGTCCACCACTATCGTCTCCACCACTATTGTGTCCTCCTCTATCTCAATGTTGTTATGAACCTGGTCCCTTCTTGTTTGGATAAGCATTTTTGTTTTTTCTATATTTAAGGCTAGCCCAACTTCCTTGGCTTTGTTTTTAAGCTCCAGAAATATTTCTTTAGCTGCCGCGATCCGTCTTGACATGATGTTAATGTCATCTGCATATGCGGCTATCTGTACAATTTTATTTAATTTGGTAAATTTAAATTTAGATTAAATTAGATTAATAAATTTTAAGTTAAAACACTATGAGCAAAGTTCTTCGTATACATGATTCTCAGCGATAGCTGAGAAACATCACGAGGAGCGGACGGTGGTCAGTTGCGACCAAATCGTATAAAACCCGGTCAGTTGCGACCGTTGTGGAAATTTGAATACGGTCAGTGGCGATCAATTGCATTTTCATGTTATTATAATATTACAGAAATTACCATTATACTTCTATTAATTTCTAGCCTAGCCTAACCTAACTTAACCTAACCTAACCTCACCTAACCTCACTTGACCTGACCTAACGTAACCTAACCTAATCTAACGTAACAAAAATATTAGAAGATAGAGGTTACTCGCAGAAATTAAAAGTTGCACAATTGAAATCTCATCGAAGTTCAGAATAGTAATGTTTCTAAATGACAGATTCGGTCAGTAACTGAAAGTAGGGGGGGGGGCACAATTGACCTAGTAAGAATAGGTAAAAACGTTGTTTCGTCGCAACTGACCGAGATTGTCGAGCAGCTGACCATAATTCGTTACCATGGTTAACGGAGGTTTGTTACAACTTAACAAGTGAAAATATAAAACTGAAATTTATGAAAACTCAGACTATTCTAATATTGTTATAGCAAATATCAACTCTAAGCAGACAATCGCCACTTTTTTTTTGTTATTGTGAAGGCAATAAATACTTGAAATCCCGAACACATTAATACTACACTGAATCCCATCACTTACTGTTTGTTCTAACTGACTGTTGTACACATTTAACTATTAATCAATTTTTATCTTCCATGTTCCGTAAGGAAATGGAAGTATGGGGGATCACGAAAAAAATCGTGTTCGATGAAAGGGCTGATTCTGATGTACTACTCTTAAAACATGAAGAAAAGTCACTTTCCGAAAAGTGCATGTATGTAGAAATTTTTCTATGGAGAATGTTAACTGCCGCAGATTCAAACAGAATCTAATAACTTTTGCATATGTGCCCGAGTTGTAGAGGACTCAAGGCATATTGATTTTGCTGAAGATCGGTTATGGGGGAGAGGTAGTTTACCTGCAACGTTATACGTTGTAACAAGAGTAAAGTACTTAAAAATTTATTGAAACTTTTCCAAACAATGGTAATTGTTAAAAACAAAATAATTTTGTTGCCAGGCAACCAGGTTGTTCGGTTAGGAGTGAGGAGTAGTTTACCTGCATTGTTTTGTGTTTTAACTAGAGTAAAGTACTTAATTTTAACAAATAAGTGCCCCAAAAATAAAGTCATGTTAATCCACTTTAAAATGGTAAATTAGATAATTATAAATGAAGTGAGCAGTTAAAGGGGGAGGGAGTGATTTTTTTGAAAATTGCTTTGCTGAAATCAAGTAAAGTACGAATATTTAATTTTGAAGGATAAGATACCATAGAAATTACATATGATAAAAAACTCCATGAAAGTGTAAATATCATTAATGGTGGGGATCGGTTGAGGGGGAGGGATGATTATCTGCATAATTCAGTTCCTTTATACGAATAAAGTACCTAATTTTCATAGATAATGTGACTCGACAATAACATTATATTAAATGACTACCCCATAATAACAAAAATATGTATAAATAGTAAAAATAGTTTGAGGGTGGTTTATACTTTTTTAGAAATTATCGAACCGAATTCAAGAAAATGATTTTAAATATAAATCTTACATCATGGAAATCATGTATTGTTGTCCATGCCAATATTACAATAGTTCCATTGCAGAGAACAAATAATTAAGAGTAAGTAAAATTTAAACGGTATTTTTAGTTTGAACGCGTGCAAATCTAAATTACGTAGGATCAGGTGGCTGAGATTAAATCTCTTTCCAACTTCTACCCTCTCTAAGAGCCAATAAACCTACGAACGCCTACAGGAAAAACACCCTTATTTGTTTCAAGAGAGAAATTTCCGAATCCGTATTTGCAATCAATGTTATAAATTTCAATAATTTCTACAGTTATTTGTAATATTGTTTTAAAAAATAATTTGCTTGTATGAGAGCTAACCCAGAATACTCAAATTGAATTATAAAATTTTTGTCCAGTTACAATCCTGTTCACCGTGGATGACAGCTGCAGTACCTTGTTCACCATCAGTTGGTAAATTTTGTTATCTTGCATACCTTTTATCGTTTGTATTCACATAATTATAACGATTCTAATTCTAAGTGTAATACTACTGACTCGGGACACAAAGTTTTTATTGGTACAAATTTTACATTTTTAGCCTGAACCAGTTTTCGCTTATTACAAGCTTTGTCAGAGCATAAGCATTGTAATAAGCCAAAACTGGTTTAAGCTACGAGGTAAAAATTTTACATTTTTACAAATAAAAACTTTGTGTTCCGAGTCAATAGTATTATGCTTATAATTAGTTAACCAACGGACACGTCGTGAACAACAAACTCCAAGAATATAACAATTCATTGCAACATACAAATTAGTTGGACAATAAAATATTTATTCAATCGAAATCGTTTTAGCAAAACGGACCCTTACAAATCCTAATTTAGGTTGCTAAAAAATTTGTTAATTGGTTCAAAAATTTTAGACATCAATACCTAAAGTATTTTCAATTAGTTCTATTTCATTTTCCTATTAAAACCCAACTATGTCTATTATCATTTTTATTATTTAACACTGATACGAACGCAAACTCACTGAACGAACTGTCTTTGCTCCTTGTTTCTTGCCAGATTTCATCACCACTTTTGAAGAGATGCTTTCGCTCTAGAGCCAAAAGGTCTATGTAAATCACTTCCGCTATCACCTGGACTACTGGCTCTGTCACTGTCCGGTAAGAGGATGCTGCTACTGTGAGGGCTCCTCTTCTCTGCACCGATGACATACGTTTCCTGTATTTCTCCATCTTTAGTGCATCGGCCCAGATTTCTCGACCATACAGCAAGATGGATTCTGTGACCGCCATCAACAATCGCCTCTTATTTGAAGCGGGACCTCCTACATTTGCTGGAGGCTTGAGAGCTGTGTCGTGTAGTATGCGTCCGTTGCACATCAATAAAGTTGTCATGGTCCGGTGTGCCGTGTCATCTTATGGCGTAATAGGGCTTGTTTCTTGGCGACGAGGATGGCCTTGCGACTACAGTCACAGCGGATCTGTACATCGCCATGCTGGACAATTTTTGTTCCCCCAAAAGTGCCGTGTAATCTTATGGCGTAATAGGGCTTGTTTCTTGGCGACGAGGATGGCCTTGCGACTACAGTCACAGCGGATCTGTACATCGCCATGCTGGACAATTTTTGTTCCCCCAAAAGTGCCGTGTAATCTTATGGCGTAATAAGGCTTGTTTCTTGGCGACGAGGATGGCCTTGCGACTACAGTCACAGCGGATCTGTACATCGCCATGCTGGACAATTTTTGTTCCCCCAAAAGTGCCGTGTAATCTTATGGCGTAATAGGGCTTGTTTCTTGGCGACGAGGATGGCCTTGCGACTACAGTCACAGCGGATCTGTACATCGCCATGCTGCACAATTTTTGTTCCCCCAAAAGTGCCGTGTCATCTTATGGCGTAATAGGGCTTGTTTCTTGGCGACGAGGATGGCCTTGCGACTACAGTCACAGCGGATCTGTACATCGCCATGCTGGACAATTTTTGTTCCCCCAAAAGTGCCGTGTAATCTTATGGCGTAATAGGGCTTGTTTCTTGGCGACGAGGATGGCCTTGCGACTACAGTCACAGCGGATCTGTACATCGCCATGCTGGACACTTTTTGTTCCCCTAAAACTACAGACATCTCCACAAATTACTTACAACGCCCGGTTTCAAAAAGAAAAATCAACGTCACACACATCATGAATATCGAGGACTGCTGTACACCAGTTGGCTGGCAGGCTTATAATTTCTTGACACGGTGATATTCCATGGCGTTCCATATCCCTGATTTGTCAGCGTGTGATTTCTTCTTGTGGCATTAAAAGCAAAGTTTATCGTAGTCAGCCTTCTACAATGGAAGAATTGAAAGCTCAAATCTGAGAAGCAATTGTTGAAATTCCTGTTGAACTGTTACTTTGAACGGCTTACAATTTACTAACAGACTGCAGGAACGTTTGCGCGAAAATGAAGCTCACCTGCAAAATGTCATTTTCAAGATATATATTTACTGTAGGCCTATGTATTCTAAAGTTGCATGGTTTTTTTCTATTTGTATCGGGCGTCTGAGGACCACATGCCAATTTCAATTATTTATTCCTTGTTCTTTTCTTTTTCTCAAATATTCTTTCATCTTTTCACTATGTCTCTTCTTCCTGTCTTCAGTCCACTTTGAACCTGCGTTTTTCTCTCTCCTAATCTGGTCTCCTTCCACTTTTAACACTTTTACGCAAGAATTTGTATTTCAATTGCTTCTTCTGCGTTTATATTAGTTTTATCTCAATCCTTTTTGACTTTTTAATCCAAATTGATGTTGATTTCTTTCTCCACAGATATTTTAAGATATGTTTTGTTAACCTATTGTCGTCCATTCTATATAAATTTCCAAACAATAATGCTTGTTTTTTATTATTACTGACATAAATAAAACTAATAAAATAAACTTTTAGCCTAATGTTTGTACCCAGTATTTTGAAATTTTCAAAATTTAAAACTCCTTTCAGGTTTCCTTTCAGTTAAGGTTCCTTTTCATTTGTTCCGCCACATAAATTTTTGAAATTTTATCAAAATTTTTACTTATGTTTGGCTTTGAAATTTTGAAATTTTTAAAATCGAACACTAAATTCATAATTTGGTTAAAATTTTCTCAATTTGATACCCCACGCGGACATTTGTGAATTTTCAAAATTTGGACTCCCTTACATTTTACCTCACATATTTTAGGGGGAGCGATCCGGAAAACAAAAGTGTTCTGTTGAATAAAAGTATTAACATGCGTGCCAATTTTTACGAAAATCGGTTGATGCGTTCAAAAGTTGTCGCGAGACATACAGTACACCTAATACTGAGATAGACAAATAGATGGACAAACAAATGTCAAACCGAGAGCTTAAAACCCAGAACTCCTTCAATAATGTTTACGTTAAATAATAATTAGAGTAATACGACAAAGCAGCCGTGGTTTCTGCTAAGATTATTTGTCTTTGGGTGAACATTCTTCCTGCAGGGATTAGTCGTCAGGCGTGATCCGGCTTGCACAAGGGATTACGGCGGCACACGTTGGGTTCACCTAACACACCTGTGTCGCAAAATTTTTCTTTGGCATTAATCCTCTTAAAAAAACTAAATTAATTTTTCGCTTGAAACATTTAACCTCGAATATGTAAAAAAATTAAATCACGAGGTAAACAGGTATTATCAAATTCCTAGTACGAAAAGCAAGAAATTTTATAAAATAAAAATTCATTGAAAAACCGTACACCTTGAATTCGTCTATACTGTTTCCGTTCTTAGCTTAATCCTGATGTAAACAAACAGGCGTGGCACATCTGGAACGCTATTTGCTACTTGAAATAGAGGCGTGTCACTCTGCACAGAAGGAGCACAGACAGGATGCACATAATATTGATACTGTATAAACACACATAAATTGTAATAATTTGTCCTGATAAAAGTACAATTTGTGTGACAGTGTCAGACCGACATTAAAACATTTTTATAACACCAGTTAATGGCTTGTTTTATTATTAACCGTTTAAACATCGCGACACAATAAAAAAGTGAAGTTTATTTAAAACGAAAGTAGAACCCGTGATAACTACCAGTGTACTGAATACTATCAGTTGCTGTCAGAAAGTAATTCAATTCCTTCCATATCTGTGTCTGAACTTGTATCATCACTTGAGTCAGCGTTGTTATTGATAAGATTGTTCATTGTCCACAACGACGTCGGTAATGTGGGCCAGTTGCCATAGCCTATCATCTTCCTTGATTATATGCTGCAAACAATGACTCCACTTGTCTACCGTTGTTTTATTTGCCGCCTTCTCAATAAATTGTCTTATATCAAGCAGCTAATGTTGTGTTATGATTGACAAAATATCCTTTCAACTGGCTCCATATTAATTCAATATTGATAATTGATTCGGAATACAATGATAAGGAGAAAATCTTAAAACGACGTGCTCCGATTTAAGTAGCAAGATAACTCTCACATGACTACACAGACATTCTGCACATGCGCGTAATACATTACTGTGTGAACATTGTCAACGCCATTGACCAATAGTGTTTCAGATTTGCCACGTGGATTTGTTTACATCACGACTGAACTAAGATCGGAAAGAGTATACATGACTACATGCTTGTCACATTGTTTTCGGAGCAATTATTTTAAGTTCAGAATAGTAACATTTGAAGCAAGTTCTTAGTTCTGACTCGACCACTTGGCATTTGTCTGTCTGTCTATGAGGGGTATGCGTCAGGATAACTTTAGAAATCCTCAACCGATTTAAGGCACGCGTCTCCACACTTACCGTAGATAATACTATTGTTTCTGAGATCGATCCTCCCACAATAGACAAAATGTGGTGGGGTTCAAATTTTAAAATATCGCAAAAGGCCACGTGGGGTATCAAATTAAAACAAATTTTAACCAAAATATAAATTTAGTGTTCATTATTAAAAATTTCAAAATTTTGAAACTACGGGGGGCGAAATTTTGGTAAAATTGCTGATATTAATATGGTGTACTAAATTATAAAGAAATTTTACGAATATCTGAAGTAGTGTTAGATTTTCAAATTTCGACATTTTGGGACGCCGGGGGCCTTAAAAGGGCGCCAAAGTTTGATAAAATTGCGCTACTCGTTCCTGTCTTGGCCGCCCACATGTATAAACTAAACTTAATGGCACTTCCTTTACCTATATGCCTATAAACTACATCTATACACAAGTACACGCGCACACACACGCGCACACACACACACACACACTACTCTACCTCCATCTTCTTCGCTCCCGGTCTGCACTCGCGTGCGTCTCCTCACATCCTACCATCCAGTTTGCCCCAGATCAGCCCCAGGCTTGTCCTTCTGGACAAGTCTCAAACAAGGTAAAATAAAAAAAAGTAAAATTTTCAAATTCCATGTGGGATATCAAACCAAATAAATTGTTAACCATAATATACATATAGAGTTTTGAAAATTTCAAAAATACTTTCACCCGAGAGCCCAGAATAGAAGAAAAAATTTAGAACAATTATAAAAATGTAAGCTAGGTGTCAGACTATTCTTACTTTACTAAACAAATAATAGTAGAGTAATCAGGACTTCCGTAATTTTTCTGCTAATGAAAAATTATCTAATATTAAATTTTGGGTCCCTTTATCTAATAATAAATGTACAGTACAGTACTTCGTCCAAAATAGTGAGGGAGTTCTGGAGCTCAGGGAGCGTATTAGTTATTATAAGCCATTATAGTTGAACTAGCAATGTGAGTTCTCAGTTCTTAAAAAAATGTAAAGGGGTTCAAATTTTGAAAAAAAAATGCAAAAGTCCTTGTAGCGTATGTAATTAAAACAAATTTGAATCAAAATATAAATTTAGCTTTCTTTATTGAAAACTCAGGTATACATTTTTTAAATCGAATCTGCAAAGACTCCGGTTTACAAATATCCACACTTAAGACAAAGGTGATGGCTCTTTCCACACTTCTTTATGGGTCTGAGAATTGGACATTAACGAAAGCCCAAGCCAGTCGCATCCAAGCGGCTGAAATGAGATTTCTCAGGCACGTGACAGGGTATACTCTCCATGATCATAGAAGAAACACAGGTATACGGCGGGAACTGAATATTATGACTATACTCGACAGGATCACCCAGTATCTGCTGAATTGGTGGGAACATCTTTGCTGAATGGATGTGACTGCCGCATCCCCAAACAACTATGGAACTATAAGCCGAGGGGGTGGAGAGGTGTGGGACGTCCGAGGAAGCGCTGGAGTGACCAGCTCTAATCTTTGCCTATTTGAGACTGGAACAAACTATCCTTGGTTTAATCCTTGAAGATGATGATGATGATGATGATGATGATGATGATGATGATTATTGAAAACTTCAAAATTCTGAAACGCCGGGGGTCAAAAAGGTTCAGGCCAAAAACGTGAAAAATTTGATAAATTAAAATAAAATTTGATAAATTATTAAAATTGATAAATGCTGCATAAATTAATATGCCATAACCTATCAGTATGGTTCCAGTGTTACTCGATTTAATTAAACCAGCTACATCTAAAAACCGGATTGCCGTGATGCTCGGAGCAGACGGCACTTCAAGAAGAAGAAGAAGAAGAAGAAGAAGAAGAAGAAGAAGAAGAAGAAGAAGAAGAAGAAGAAGAAGAAGAAGAAGAAGAAGAAGAAGAAGAAAAGGTATATATGATTAGTGGTTAAAATCACAAGCAGAATTATCACTGTTGCACTCCACTATATAAAAATTATTCCGATTAGCGCTTTCAAGCTTCACAGCTCATCGTCAGATCGGAAATGAACAGTTAACCTGAAAACAAACCCTTCACCCCACCCCACCAACCGTCTTTCTCATCCACACATGTGGGCCAGACAATTTAATTAATACTCAAATTAAATTTGATAATGAAGAAATATTTTATAACATAATTAAGAAGTAAATGATAGAGGACAGATAGATAAGATTAAGTATTAAATTGCATAGGACTAATTGGATGTTTTTAAATAAGGGTGTGTGACTGGCCCACATGTGTGGATGAGAAAGACGGTTAGGTTTAAAAGGAATGTACACACACACACACACACACACACACACACACACACACACACACACACACACAAAACACTGAAACACAAGGGATTTGCTAGAAAAATATGTAACTGTCCAGATGGAGGGACAGGGCTCAGAGGCTGGGGAAGGGACATTTGAATTATAGCTTGCTGTGTGTGAGCAGGGTGGGGGTGCGATGGGGTGAAGGGTTTGTTTTCATTTCCGATCTGACGATGAGCTGTGAAGCTTGAAAGCGCTAATCGGAATAATTTTTATATAGTGGTGTGCAACAGTGATAATTCTGCTTGTAATTTTAGATAAGCCAGTTTTTACTTGTTTATTTATAACTGACAACCTAGACATAAAAGCTTATAATTTTACCAAGATTTTATAAACATAAAAACATTTTTAGTTTTTATGAATATATTTACAAAAAACTATATGTCAATAAAAATTATTGTAAAATGTTTCTGTGTAAACATAGAATCCAGTATAAAATAAACTCTTTTTTCTTTTTAAGTGCTGAAATCAGTGGACAGAGAATGTAAAGGGTTTACAGAGGAATTCAGATTGTCTGCGCAGTTGTTAGTAATAGCATTCCCTGTTCTGAATTCTACAGCAATTTAATACGAGCTGATTGTATTGTGCGGTTTCCGTATTCACCCTCCGTAACCTACAGCGCTGCTCTTTCTCAACTAATAAGTTTTAGTTTTAGTGTTAAAATCAAAGGAGTTTTTACACTGTACACTCCTGTCTATCACAGGATTCAAGGCATTGTTGTGCCAGTACAGACCGTTGTACACGCTTCTCGGCTGTCCCAGCTGAACCAGCTGTAACGTTGTGTGCGTACGTGATTCTTAACATGCGTAAACAAGGCTGTTCCAGACTCACAAGTCGGTGCGCACTGTGTTCAAGGCCGTAAGCAATTACACTCTCTAGAGTTGTATAGTACAGCTGACGCGTATTATGGATTATTCTGGAATCTCAGCGGTGTATAAATATAAGCATTTAGCGGTGCTTAGTTGCAGTTGCAGTGGCGATTTATTCAAGTGAGATTCGAGTTATTGTCGGGCGATTTACACAGTGCGTTTCAAGTGATGTATTAGTAAAAAGTGATTATAGTGCGGCATTCTTCATAGGTGATATTATTATTTGTGTGGACAGATTTACTTGAATTGTACGAGAATAATCTTGTTGAATAACTTGTTGATTACAAATTTTAATTTTGATAATTTAAGCTCGTTTTTAGTGACTTTATTGGTGTCTTGTATTTTGTTTTCCACTGTACCATACGACGATCAGTCGTAACACGTCGTAACACTATTCTCTTTCTTTGCGTCTTTACATGACATTTATTTTCATTATTTATTTATTTGAAATCATTCATTTGTTTCGTTCATTATTTCTTACGTTGGTACAACTGGCTGTCCCACTACGTTACGGTAATGCCACAGCTGACCGTGTTTTTCAGTCTTCCCGGTTTTTCCTATGAGTCTTAATTAGTAGTTCGAGGTTACTTATTTCTGGAAGCGTTATAGCGGTGAAAGAGTAGTTCTCTACTTTAGAAGAATTACCGTTTTAGAAGCGGTTAGAGTAGTGAAACAGTTTTTTTTTTTAAGTAAAATATATCTGTTGTTTCGGAATTCGATTTTAAGTTGACATTAGATGATTACGTTAATAGTAGTGATGTGAAAAATAATTCTTACTATATTCAGATATTCTCACGTAGGCTATGCTTCCGAGGAAGTTGTCCATTCTGTATTTAAAGTCTTCTACCGGTACGGACCGCGTCGAAAGTATCTTGTAAGACAACGGGTATCCTAACGTCTATGTCACACAGACCTGACGATACCCGGTGCTGTCCATACCGGTAGAAGACTTCAGATACTCTATACATGTTGATATCGGTTAAAATTGTCCTTGATATACGTAACACCCACATATGAAGTTTAACAATTCTTTCAAAACTTTGATTTTTTTAAGACCTAGTGTCAACAAATTTTGAAAATCCACAAATTAATCATTATATTCAGTTTTTGGTTGAAAGTCTCTTCAAGTCGATACAGCATGAGTTTTTACAATTTCTCCAAAATGTTGACTTTCTTTGGGCTCTAGAGTCAACAGTTTTTCAATTTATAAAACTGGAAACTATTTTCAAAATTTACTTAAAATTCTCCGATACCCTACAATGATATTTATAATTGTTTTCAAAATTTTGCCGCCTCACATATTTGCCTTCATAATCTCTTATATTTCGAGGAATCAATCTAAGAAACCTGAATAGGGGCTGGTAAGTTCAAAAGTTATTGCGTGACAACCCAAATAGACAGAGAGACAAATACTAAACGGTCGAGTTATATTTGGGAACATGCTGCGTGGAATCAACTACAATAATATTTCGGCATCACTGATAAACGTAAAAAACCGTTTTAGTAATGAAATATAATAAGAAAATTTAAATTAAAATCCATTCATAATTTTATATAGCTTGACACAATTGATTCTTAAACTACATTCCAATTGACAACTGAATATACAATGATAGAGGTAAATTATGCTAAAATAAAGTGGTTACTTCCCTGAGTGGGATATAAAATGTGAAATGTCATACGTTAAAAGCAACATGGGCGGACAGTTCGTTAGCTTCGGTTCCTTGTCATTTTGTCATTTAAATACAATTACAGTCAAATTAGAGGCAGTTCATTAAAAAAAAAAACATTCGATGTTGCTTCATAAGTACGTTTAGGTTTCATCGCTTTATTTTATAAGCTTACGATTAGTAAGTGTGATGAGATTATCTTTGCTGACACTTGTATTGGGCGGACACAACACTTGCGAGGGTGTGCAAATAGATTATATTCCGTCTGTATATTAACCGTCGTAGTTAAACGATACATTAATCGTCCTATTATTAATCGTTACTGAATGAGCAAGCAAGTTCTCAGTTTTGACTGGAACTTCTTCTTCATCACCATCTTTTTCTTCTTCTTCTTCTTCTTCTTCAGCTCTACAGTCAAACGTGAGCCCTGGCTCCCAGCACCAATCTTCTCCCATGACTCCTATCCGTTGCCATCTCAGCGTAGCCCCTCACGTCCATTCTTCTGACATCTTTCAGCACCTCGTCCTACCCTCTTTCCGCTCTTATACAACTGTTCGGTCAAGATTTCCTTCGGTACACTTCAAAATTAATTAAATAAGCAATTACCAATATTTTAGATATTTAACAGAAATTTGTAACGACTAACCTAATGAATGAAATGATGGTTAATACTGTTATGAAAGGAACCACCTAGAATAGCCGAGAGAGTTCCCGCCCCGTCTTCCTACCCAGTGTGGCAGGTGTTGCCTCAATCAAGACCGCGTTCAACTTTGTTGTGGACTCTTCAAGAGGCATTAGCGTCAGCATTAAGTGGCGTGAAAATTGAGGATGGAAGATTTTTCTAGAAGGCATGCGCTTCCCATAAAAAGTCATATCAGCCGGCTTATGAATTCAGTTACGTGAGCGATTTTCCTTAGCGCAGATCGAGTGTATGACGAAGTATTGTGTGAAGTGTTATTGTGTCGAGTGCTTGTGCTTGCTGACGCAAATTATGGAACATATGCGGTCTATAAATAGACAACAGCTGCCGCTTAGAAGTGGCGATTTATTGAAGTGCTATTCGAAGTATTGTATCGAAGTGTTTACTGTGTTAGTGTGGAACTTTATCACTTGACGTTATTATTGCGTGTGGACGAATTTAAGTTGAATTATTGTACGAGTTGATTACGAGTTATCAATTGTGATAATTAAAGCTGATTATTAGTGACGTCTTTGGTGTCTTGTATTTTGTTTTCCACTGCACCATACGACGATCAGAGAGAGCTTAATATTTAATCGGGTTGAAAAAGGAAGATTTAATAGTAAACATGATGTCTTAATATGTAAATGAATTTTAAAATATTAATTTCACTGCAAAGAAAGTATTTACATAAAAATAAGATTACATAAAAATAAAAAAATAAAATAATTTTATTTTAAATACTTTTTAGTTTGAGAATGTTGTGCCCATGTTTTTATAGGTACGGAATATTCAGAGTAAATTGAAAGAATTTGTAGAAAATAAATCAAGTTTTCGTTGAAATGGCGGCCACCTGCGTCTTCCCTTTTTCAATTTAACAAACGATTTCAACATGGAAAACAATAAATAAACTACTTACAACAGCCTACTTCTGTTCACGTTTTTCAGACAATACAAACTCTCGTTTTCTCCAGTTGTCTCTTTTAAAAGAAAATTACTTTACAATTTTACTTGTTACCTTACACAATTTTACATCCTGGTCCCTGTGCCACAGTACTCTTATGAAAATAATAGTTACAGATTTATTTGATTGAAACTGAAAATGAATGTTTGAATTTTATTGTATACAAGGTATATTTTACAACAGTCTTTTCATAGCAAATTTCTAAGAATTATGATGATCTCAAGAGTATTGTCTCAGAATAATGGATGACCGGAGGATCACTACAAACCAATCATGAGACGGATTTGAAGAAGAGAAAGAATACTGTTACGACGATCACACTATGGTACAGTGGAAACAAATTACAGGCACCAATGATGTCACTAATAAACAGTTTTAATTAATCACAAATGATAGATAACTCGTAATCAACTCGTACAATAATTCAACTTAAATTTGTCCACACGCAATTATAACGTCAAGTGACAGAGTTCCACACTAACACAGTAAACACTTCGAATGGCACTTCAATAAATCGCCACTTACAACGGACTTCTAGGCGGCAGCTGTTGTCTATTTATAGACCGCATATGATCCACAATTTGCGTCAGCAAGGACAAGCTCTCGAAAAGTCTAGAGTGTATTTTAAGTACGGCCTTGGCAGAAACACACACCTACTCGGCGACGTTCTCCATTGTCCGAGAATGTTCTGTGGTTGAAATTCGGTACTTTCTCGATCATTCTACCTGCACTACATTTTCGATGTTTTCAGTACGCGATAGTATTCATACCAGAGCAACACTGTGAAGAAGAAGAAGTGTACAAATAATAAATTATTTTTTGCTAAATATATTGCGAAAATACGTAACGTGTTAATGCGTGAGGGTAAGTAAGAACTTTTCAGTTTAGTTTATTTTTGAAAGAAAACAAAAGTCATAGTTAGGAAAATAGCGTATAATAAGTTAAATAAGTAAATACAATTAAATAAGTAGGCTAAGTTTAATAAGAAGTTACAATGAATGTAGCAGATTAACAAATGATGAAAATCTCAGGGCGCATAAAAAGTGCAACTAAAAACAAACTGAACTAAGCTATGTTTTTTTTTTTAATTTATTTATTTCTAAGGTCCCTGCAACAGCATCGGTCATTAGCGACCACAAAAATTATAAAAATGAATTTGTAAATCTTACAGAAATTCTCATACAAATGCAGTAACATATATTAAACTAGAAGCTGCTTAGTGAAGACAAATATTGCAACAAAATACACAGGAACTGGTACGATTTAAAAACTACATTAAATATTTGTTCAAATACCAAATAATGCAATAAATGAGAAAAATAAATACATTTAACAAATAAAAATATTTGTTTAAATAATGCAAAATAAAATTAGAAATGTTTCCCCACACAACACAAACATTATAAATACACATCATGCAGATATATAACATAAATATAACACGTAATAACATATGCAACGACAAACAATATATTTACAATAAAATTGTAATAACAAGTTACATAATAATAAATATATATAATAAACAAATCAGTAATAACAATCTCGATCACATATCAATCCATTAACTTAATCGTATTAGATATTATTGAATTTTTAATGTTCTTATAATTTTCATCTAATTTTTGCTATCAACTGAATCTCCTTTATGAGGAGAAGTGTATCGGCTGCTGCAGTCTTGTCATTTAAACTTGTAACATCTGAAGGGATAGTAAATTAGATTCGCAGATGTTAAAAAGCAGGACAGCCTGAAACGAGATGGAAAGCAGACAAAACCGTGCCACAGTGATTACATCAGCAGGAGGCTCACTTTTGAAGATGCGCTTGTGAGTCAGTAGCGTGTGGCCGATGCGGGGTCTTGTTATGACCACTTGATTTCTTCTGCAGTCTGTAGCAAGTGAGGGTTGCTCGTAAATATTTTTTCACACTCGGAATAGCTTGGGGGGGTGAAGACTTAAGCCACTCATCATTCTAGTGCTCCAGAAACTGAACTGATCATTTTTGTGATGTAACATTTAAGGGTTTTCATTTTTCTACTTCGTTCAAACATGTTGAACCTACAATAAAAATGTTGTTTACAATGGAATGTATTTTATTCTTATGGAATTACATTAAACCTCAACTAACAAGCCTTTCGTTGTGATCAAGAACATGACGTTATTTTGCAACGAGTTGCGTTTAAAACAGAATATGTATCTTTCCTGTACTTATGTTTCAAATACATACACGGATACATATTGTTACCCAACGGAACATTCTCGAACAATGGCGTGTGTCGTTCTATGCATTTCCCGGCTATTCCAGCTGTAATGTTTGTGTGCGTACATATTGCTAATTTGAGAAGAAAGACAATTACGTGACACTTATCATGCGTCAACCTTCGAGGCTTTTCCAGGTCGCACCGGTCCGTGCACTGTGTTCAAGGCCAGACACGACACTGCTTCTAGTGGATTCGAGAGCTCTTGTAATAGGCAGTTAACACGTCATCCAAAAAGTTACAGATTATTCTGGCATCTCAGCGGAGCATAAATATAAGCATCCAGCGACGGTCAGTTTCAGTTTAATGGCGATTTATTCAAGTGAGGTTCGAAGTATTGTGGCAAAGTGTCATTGTTTTATAATTGTGCGGGACTCTGTTAGTTGATCTTATTATTGCGTGTGGACAAATTTTCCTCGTATTATTGTACAAGTTGATTACAAACTGTATTTGTGATTAATTAAAGTTGGTGATTAGTGACTTGATTTCTCTCTGTAATTTTGTTTTCCACTGTACCATAAGACGATCGGTGAGTCCGTCGTAACAATATATTTTACGGGTTGTAACCGTATAAATGGTAAAAAAAAAATGATTGAAACATTGTCATTATAGTACGGGATTGGGGAAAACGACAACCACAAATAGATTTCGGCGACAAAAAATATGCGTGTAAACTTTACTGTTTAAAGCGAAAAGCGAGTTATGTCACAGAAAGGGAGACATGCATAGTTCTACTTCGCGTTGGGTTTTTTGGTGAGTTGGACAAAAAAGTGAGTATTAATTTAAACATGAGTCCTTTTTTCCTGAGTTTTCCTGAGTCCTTCCAATGTGCCTGTTATCCTCTAACAACACCAACTTTTTCTGCCACGGTCGCAGGTTTAACTTGTTATATTCTACAAATGCTTGCATAAAATTATATGGATATAAAACATTTATTACAATCGAAAATAAAAACAATTTTATAGCATAAACCAGTAGCGTGGCGGCCATGCGACTACTAGTGGCGGAGTCACGACAAGACATACGAGTGTATTGTTTCTAGAATACGTCTGTATTGTCTGTTGTCTATGTCTATAGATATATACAATATCTCTACAGCGTTAGATAAATAAGCAAACAAGAAAGGGCAGATTTCTTTGAAATACATTTTACTTGTTCATGAGGAACCATGCAAGTGGAACAAGATTTTTCACTGCAAATTGTCGGTGTAAGTAGAAAATAAAAGCAATTGTCTCGTTGAATTGGCGGACACCTGTGACTTGGCTCGCTCAATTTTACACTCAATTTAAACGCAGCACAAAAGACACTAAAGCTCTCTCTCTTCGTACCGTACAGTGTCTTCGCATCATTAGCAACACACACACACACACACACACACACCGCTTTTATCTTACCTGTACAGAAAAAAGTTCTTTAAAATTTTCCCACATCTTTTTTACGTATTAAACTATATAATAGTAACCTCGTTCAACATTTAGAATGTAATATATTTATTATTACATAAATTTTGATATTAAACATTTTTGGAAAAATTTTGGCACATGTATCTTCCAGAATACTTTATGATTGGTCACTGTACAATTGACACTTTGTTGTTTGCGGACGATCAGGCTAATCTGTCGGATTCTGAAAACAGATTGCAGATGGGTATACATTTGTTAAATCGAATCTGCAAAGACTCTGGATTACAAATATCCACACTTAAGACTAAGGTGATGGCTTTTCGTCGATCTGATCCCGTACGGCCAAAAACTGTTATAGATGATACTGTTCTGGAACAAGTTAGCAAATTTGAATACCTGGGCTACAGTGTGTCTTATAATGCAAGCAACGATGTTGTGAATAAGTTGTATAAGTTCAACCTAATGTCCGGGACCATTAAGGGAACATTAAGTCAGCTAGTAAAGGAACACGCCTAAAATTCTACAAGGTGATGGGGCTCTTTCCACACTTCTTTATGGGTCTGAGAATTGGACTTTAACGGAAGGCCAGGCCAGTCGCATCCAAGCGGCTAAATTGAGCTTTCTCAGGCACATGGCAGGGTATACTCTCCATGATCATAGAAGAAACACAGATATACGGCAGGAACTGAATATTATGAGTGTACTCGACAGGATCGACCAGTATCGGCTGAATTGGTGGCAATTGGTGGCAACATCTTTGCCGAATGGATGACTGACGCAAACCCCAAACAACTATGGAACTATATGCCGAAGGGACAGAGAGGTGTGGGACGTCCATGGAAGCGGTGAAGTGACCATATCTAATCTTTGCTTATTTGAGACCGGAACAAACCACCCTTGGTTTAATCCTTGAATATGATGATGTTGATGAAAACGTTTTTTAATTATGGAAAAAATTACAAAAGTGCTGTTTACTCTACTATTTCTTGAATAATAATTTAACAATTGCAGAGTACACAATCAATAAACAATAAAAATATGAAACAGTCGCGCGTTTGAGTTACAATTCCCTTTAATCTGACACCCTGCCGGATTTTTACAGTGTTTTCAAATTATATATTTATTTTCTCGGAGGGCCCTAGGCCTCAGAACATTTAAATTTCAAGACTTAACATTACATTAAGATATCAGTTGAAATTATTTTTAATTTGATACCCCACATGAATTTTGGTCATTTTACCAAAATTTTTACTTACGTTTTATGCAAAATTTTTAAATTTTGAAAAATGACACTACATTCAGATTTCTGTTTAAACTCCCTTTAATCTGATACCGCAAGTGGGGTTTTTGTGATTTTTTACAGAATTTTGACCCCCATCATTTCGCCTCCCGCCCACTATTTTTGGGGAATCGATCACAAAAACAATGGGGTTCTTTGGTGTAAAAAGTGTGTACACGCATGCGAATTTTAAGAAAATCTGATGAAGAACCTAAACTTAATCGTGAGACACCAAATAGGTAGACTGACAGATAGACAGACAGACAAATGCCAAACTGAGGACACGCTTCACTCGTCAATGATTAGACAGTACACATCATACACCGTGTTAGAGCAGCCCGGTTGTGTTGTACGGTTCTCACGTGTCATTTAAACGTCAAATAATGTCTCTCTCTCTCTCTGGTTGTAATCGAGTTACTTCGGCGTTTAGGAAGTGTCTGGAAAACAGAAAGTATAATACAAATGAAGGGCTCAGGGGAAGAACGTGATAACCACCGTTTCTCAAATTTTACAGGAGAGCAAGAATAAAGTTTGAAGGCTTAGATTTAATGAAATAAATTTTTTTACTCACTCAAAACGTTTAAAATGCTTCATTGTTTATTTTTAAAAGTAGACTTTAAGTTGTAAATTTTTTCAAATATTATGAAATAGTTGTTTTGTTAAAAAAATTACTCATGCGTCACAAATGTCAATGGAAGAACATGATAACTCCAGGAGTTACCAAGTTATTCCCCTTAAAATCATGAAAATCTTGGAATGATATAAAAATTAAAAACCATCATACAATAAAAAAAAGGCATTTATTGAAAACTACAGTGGTCATCAGTACGTCGAGTTGTCGTATGATAATGTTTCTGTATTAGTTCTTGTCCTTATATGGCAGTTGGAAATAATAACTAGCAGCTTCTGGCCGACAAAAACCTTTCAAATGTTGAACATCCATATATTTTTCATAGGAAATCTGAATGAGATCTGAAATCGGAATATAAGAAATCAAATAACTAAGCTTATTGTGAAAGTTTAGTGTTTTTTCCATAAATTTTGTAGCTTATATTAGTAGAAATTTCAAAATGAAAAATATTTTACTTTTAAGAAGTTATTTTATATTTATTTTAAAATAATAGGTTCATTAACTTTGAAGTTAAATTATTTTACCAAAGACCATTGAACATTTCTCTATACTTTATTAAAGCAGTATGCTGTTACACAACTTCAAACTCCCTCATTTCTCTTGACATGAATGAGAGTTTTTTTCTCTTGTATTTTTCATCTAAAAAATTTTAACCATCTTTAATCATATCAAGTTGTCAAGTTGTTGCCCTGGAAGCATATTTTTTTCTCAAATATCTCTGGATATATCAAGTTGTTCCCTTCAATATTTAGTAGTGATTTAGGTCTCAAGTCTAACAACATGAATCGTTAATAAAACGAAAATCGGAAAAAATGGAGTTATCAAGTTCTTCCCCTGAGCCCTTCAAATACAATACATTTTTCACTTTCTTGTTCCGTCAGGAAATAGGCGAATTGGCTCTTCCGTCCCCCACAGCAATTACAACCACATCAACAACGCTTTCCTAGGCCTACTTCTTCTGTCCAATAAGCTTATAGCTTATTGTCAAACGTGGACAATCTGCCATTCTATATCCCATTTATATGAGCAATCCATCCCTGTTTGCTATCCGCAACGAGGTTTTGAATATTAAACATTTTCAACTCGTTCGTGGACTTTTCTTATATAGTCTATTCCTTCGTGTACAGCCTTTATAGATAGCAAAAATCTCATCTCTGTGTACGTGTTCTACTAAGATTTCTCTTCACTGGAATACAATCTTCAGAACCTAGATAGCCAATGGCATATCTAGAATTTGGCCTTGGAGGGGAAAAGGGGTCCGGTCGAGTCGGTTGCAAATACAAAAGAAAAAAAAACAAATTAAGACTAACGAACATTACTACATTTCAAGTGGTTGAAAAACGTGTGATGACATCCTGAAATCAATCCCATTAAAGTAAACGGTAATGACACACAAAAAATACGCGTTACTGAAACACTGTTTAGAAAATACATATTGACTGAACTGATTTTCTATATTTCATACTTAAAACGTATACCCAAATGCTCAGTAATAAACCTGTTTGTATATTTAAAACAAAAAAAGTTACTACTATATTAGCGTGCATAGCTGAACAAATAATAAAACCCAGTCTAGAAAATAATAGACAACGGTTCACCACCGTAGAATGGCGGCCCAAGGGGATTATCACACGCCGACTTCGTTTACCGTGGACCCACCGGTACAGGCCAGAGTACGGACTCCGTTTACTTGAAAGCCTGGATCTTCACGGAAGTTCACTGACGGGTCTCAACAAGCCCAACCCTTATATAGTAAAAGTGAACCTCGCCACACTTCATTTTAATATGACTCAGTGGGTTAAAAATATAAAGATGCATGTCAAAATCAGTTGATGCGTTAATAAGGTATCGTGAGATCCCCAAACAGATACACTGACAGACAATTGCTAAACTCGCTTGGTTCGTTATAAGACTACCAGTTCTGTGATACAGAATCACATGTGAATTACATTTACGTACATAAGTTATTAAAACACTACATATGGGTAAGCGCAACGAATCCGGTTGTCTTTCAGAATCCAATGAGTTGTTAAGTCAATGAGTGGCTTAGTCTCGTTGAGAGATAGAAACTCACACACACACACACACAACTTTTGTTTTACTACGAGGGTAAGTCAAAAGGTAAAGGCAAATTTTTAAAAAGGAACTTTTTATTGTGAAAACAAGATGACAAATAACACAATTTCTCTTCATAATCTCCCTCAACTTTTATCCACTTGGTCCATCTCTTGACAAGCTTCGTAATTCCGTCCTGGAAGAAGATTTGTGGCATCGTGCACAGCCACTCGCGCACCGCCTCCACAACCTCGTCATCCGACGAAAACTTAGATTCACGCAGGTGCTCCTTCATCGGACCAAAAAGGTGAAAATCACTTGGAGCTATGTCAGGACTGTACGGCGGATGATCCAGCAGCTCAAAACCAAGATCTTGAATGCACTGGATCGTTTTCCCCGCAGTATGATGGCGGGCATTGTCCTGAAGGAAAAGCTCACCTTTTGAAAGTTTTCCTCGCCTCTTTGTTTTGATTTTGGGTTTCAGATCTCACAGTAGCTCACAGTAGCTGTCACTATTCATTGTTTGACCTTTAGGAGTGTAATGAATTAGAAGTGGACCTTTCATATCCTAAAACACTGTCATCATCATCATCAACTTTCCTGCAGAAACTTGTCTTTTGAACTTTCTTCCTGTAGGCGAGGATGGATGTTTTCACACCATACTCTGCCGCTTACTCTGTGGTTCGAAGTGATGGTCCCACGTCTCATCAACGGTTACTATGCGACTGAGAAACTCTTCTCCTTCCTCTTCTAAACGCCTTAAATGTGATTTCGAAATTTCCAAACGTTTCTGTTTGTACTGGTCTGTCAGTCGATGTGGTACCCAACGAGCACACACTTTGCGATAATTTAGTGATTCGTGGATGATTGCAACTGCTGAACCGTGGCTAATGTTCAACGCATGCGCAATATCATCAATTTTGACACGACGATCATCATGAATCATTCGCTCAACTGTCTCGATGTTCTTGTCCGTCTTCGAAGTGGATGGCCTACCCGAACGCTCTTCATCGCAGATAGATTCACGACCATTTTTAAAGCGATTTATCCACTCATAAATTTTGCGTTCACTAAGACAGCTCTCACCGTACTGCTGGTGCATTCTGAGAATAATCTCCGCAGGTTTAGTCCCTTCAGAGTGCAGAAAACGTACCACTCCCCTCATTTCTTCCTTGGTGCACACGGACAACGGGGCACTCATAATAAAATGTTCTGAAATCACTACGAATGGAGCTGAGCACTGAAACAACACAGCTAAAGAACAAAAAAACTTTGAGGTTATGATATATCATTGTTCAGTCAGTGCTGCCATCCATTACAGCAGGGAAAATAAAATTTGCCTTTACTTTTTGACTTACCCTGTACTTTACTGAAAAAATCTAAATATATTATTATAATATTATTATTATTAGGCCTATTATTTTTTTTTTATAAGGAGGAAAATACTTTGTGCACCGTCAAAGGAGGCCGAGCTTCCTCTAGTGTGTTGGACTCTCACCCACTAAAATCCCGTCTCTAATTCAGGCAGTTATATCCATCCTGGAACCACTTAGCGCAGTACTTCAGGGTGGAGCCTATTGGGCCTTTATCTGGCCCCTTCTAGTTGTTCCTCATCTTCTACTGCCCGTTGGATGCAAGTTGGGTCTGTCTTTTTTCTAGTAGGACCCACTGAATAAACGCATTGATGCGGTCCCATGGGGAGAGTCTCCTTATCTCCGTATTGGCATGCTGGGCTCTGCATCTTTCCCGTTCTATGGAAGTAGGCATTAAAATTGCCGTGGCCACTGAGCAACTGGATCAGATGGTAGTTGACCTCACCGTGTTGGCGGTCGATCCATCCTTCAAGTTTGGTGTGAGCCTTGCGGTCCATCTTCCTCTATCCTCTCTATCTCAACGATCTTGGCAGTGCCGGAGTATTTATTATTATTATTATTATTATTATTATTATATGAAATAAAATTGTTCACTCATTGTAGTTATAAATATTAATGTGCAAGTTCTTGCATTGAAAACAAAACTATTTTTTCCATTTTTGTTTGATGCTGAATATTTACTCTTCTGCAAATAGCAAAACCGACGATAGTCTCAGATCCGCGGTTACGTAAGTGTCTATTAGTATACACTTAATTATGTGCGTACTTTTACAAAGTAGCCAAGTGTACTGTTTAATGCACTTAAACAAACGTGACCACACTTGCAAGACGACGCGACGGAATCCTGTGATTTATTGTCTTGAGTGATTCTTAACGACCTTGGGTGTAATTATAATATACGACCACGCCAAATGCCATTGTACACAGGACACCAGCAAAGTCAACACGCTAACAATGACGTTGTTAAAATGTATATCACTAGGCCACTTTGCGGAGTACAGCCATTAAAGTTTCGTGGAAACTGTAAATAGTTGGCGCTGATGTCTGTGACGCGACCTATCTATCCATGCTGTATAAAATGTACCTAGTCTTTATTTTCCTGGTAAACACTGCAACGATACATATTGGCACATACGCTCATAATGAAATAATGTTTTGTACTGCAGTTAATACAGTGACAGAAGTTGTTGTAAGTAGCTTTAAATAATGAAAAATTGGAAAGTACAGATTAGCTGGAACATGGCCGGCTCTAGTAGAAGGCAGGAATATTAAACGTGGCAACACTGGAACCAGCTGATATTTGACGCCGACTAGACGATCTCTTAATTCATGTATTTCAATAATCAAATCGCGTCATTTTTGTCGGTTAACAGCAGGTTTATAACAATACATTTTTTGCAAATTAAAAGTTTATTATTTAAAATAGTGTTATATTATTTAAGAATAATACTAATTAACTGATTCATATGATACCAATTCAATAATTCGGACAAAATTAATTTCTTAGGCCTAAAACTAATTCACTAATTTCTTCAACTTAAACGTATATAACTAAGTGCGCAAATACCTATAATTTAGATTTAGCTATAAATAGACCTACTCATGATTTTAGTAATGCTACGAAATTAAATCAAAATATAACATGTTCACTTTAGCTATTTTATTACACTGTGCTTATAGGCCTCAGACGCAATGTTGCCACGCTTATTATTGTTGCCTTCTACTAGAACCGGCCATGGCTGGAACAATTCTCGATACAGTAATGGGGGCGCGGGGTCACGAGGTGTGTTCGTGTACAGGTGTATTTTGGTTGTGTCTGTTCTGCCAGCCGAGACCTGATTCACGCAAGAAAGTAGATCCTATATTTCTGCACTACAACGTTTTTCTTTGTGTGTATGCCTCTGGTTAGGACATGAATAAAAACTAATAATTAAACATACATATTGTTATTGGTATCGAAGTCACTTTGTTATTTATAAATAAATTACCTGAGAGCTGTCGTGTAACTTTGTTTTATATTTAAAATGACGCGTTTCGGAACATATTGTCCAACATCAGATTACTTCACTCAGTTGAGATCGTTAAATGTTAACATCACATTACTCAAATGTTAAAAACACATGTCAGTATGGGTGCGCACCCTTTGAAGACTGACCGGATGCTCTTTGAATGTGATTTTAAATGAGAATTTAAATTGAATTTAAATGTGATTTTTAACATTTAAGGATCTCAACTGAGTGAAGTAATCTGATGATAGAACATATGTTCCGAAACGCGTCATTATAAATACAAAACAAAGTCGCACGACGAATCTAAGGCAATTTATTAATTTATAATAATTAGTTTCTAAAAATAAAATTCGAACATTTAAAATACATTTTGCGAACCAAGCAGTGCCATTAGAGGATGAGCGAAGAGACGCGTACATAGACACAACATGTGTGCTAATTACGCGTAAATAACTGTACTGTTTATAAACAAATTAATTACTTTCGTAATTAAGAACTTATGAACAATTAATTTGTATGTACTACACGAATCGCGAATCATACAGTATGTAACTACTGGTTTGCATATCGATACAGTATTTAGTGCAAAAACAGAAGTAAAAATGAGTTGTTTAAAGCAGACAGTTATGTGGGACGAGACAAAGTTTGACAAGTATGGTGGTGGTGATGGTGATGATTGTGGTGACGACGACGACGACGACAACAACCACGGCCACGATGATGACGATGATGGTAGTTGTGGTTGTAGTAGCCTTTTACAATTAACACGTATAGCTGTTACGTTGTTTATAAAGGTTCAATAAAAGTCCAACACTAACTGTTGACCACTGTTTCTCAAGGTGAGATCCTCTTCGTTGTGTTCTATAGAATTACGATTAAAAAAAGAAGACAAAACAGGCTTTTAGCATACACCACGTTATGGAAAAATATCGGTATGGAGAACCATACATGACTTCCATGTTCTAAGATTTATATTTAAAATTATAATCATTTTCGAAATGAAATATTTCCATAAAAACTACTTATTTCTTCAACCGTAACCTCAGTACTGTGATCATTAACGTATACCACCTCACGTTAGCGCACTAGATTTTCACTGATGATGGCAGTCCATAGCACTGCCGAAACGTCTGGTTTTGCAGAAAAACACTGGACCACGGCCAAACAGCCCGTGAAGAAATGTTAACAACAAATTATTTCTTTGTTGCCGATAACCTAGTACACATATAAAAAATTATCCCTATTACCTTCAACTATCATTTTCATTTATAAAAAATTACCCCCTCCCCTTCAACTACCCTTTTTATTTATAAACATTTCATCTACCTTACTACAGTGGATTATTATGACCTTCTTGCCGGGATACTTTATTTATCAAAATTAAGTACTTTATTCTTGTTAAAACATAAAACGTTGCAGGTAAACTACCTCTTCCCCTTAACCGATCTTCACCAAAATAAACAGCCATTGAGTCCTCTATAACTTGGGCATACACTCAGAAAATTATTCGATTCTGTTTGAATTTGCGGCAGTTATCGTTCGCCATAGAAACATTTCTACACAGAGACACACACAGACACTTTTCGGAAAATGACTTTTCTTCATGTTTTGAGGGTAATACAATCAGAATCAGACCTTATCTCGAACACGATTTTTTGCCATCACCATACTTCCATTTCCTTATGGAACATGGAAGTAAAAATGTAGAAAAGCTTGTTGCAAAGTTACGACCAAAAGATAGTAGAATTTTAAAAGACATAATTTCAATATTCGAATACAAAGGGTATTGTGATACGTGGTTTTTGCACCCCAGCGTCCCAAAACGTAAAACCAATCCGCAGTTACAAAGATGTTTCACTTGAAGGTTATCTACGTGTAACGATTTGCATAAAGTAATTAAATGCAAATTAATTGTAATTAGCAACCCTTGCCGGTACAGTAGAGAGCCGCTCGTTATCTGCTGTTATCCCTGAACAGTGATTAAAACGGGGCTTGCGTGTCTGGACTCAATTAATTATGCAGAAATTTCTTAAGTCAGACAGATCAATCTCTGTTCTTGGCGTCTTGAATTATAAGGCTGTTACTGTTACCTTTGGCGAATACGATTAATTTGAAAATTACAACATGCGAAAACATAAGTTTGAGTCGTATTTCTGTTTCATTATTTGTATTATTTAGCTGTTGAATTTCTACTACAGTATATACAGATGATAAAGAAAGCGAAGACGAATTGCGACAATCACTCTTTCTATTAGCACTGATAGTAATTAATATTCATTTAAAATTTCAGCTAAAAGAATATTACTTTCACAAAACTAAAGGTAACAAAGTAGTGATGACTAAAATTGTTTTAGGAAATCATGCAACTTACGGAGATTAAATAAATACTTACGGAGATTATTATTATTATTTTTTTTTTACCAGGGCAGGTGGACAAATTTGCTGTACAAATGTCCGGGGTATGTGGGTTTGGGTATAATACCCGACCTACAACTCACGTCCCTTTCCTTTTATAGGAAACTAATCTGAAACTGTTTGCCACATTACTTCGGCTAAGCCTATTGTTTTCCACCCCTAGGATTCATATCTGACTTGTTAGTCTTCTATACTGTATTGTCCAAAACTATCTTGTTCGCCTAAAGAATCTCTTTTGCGAAGCGTGCCACCCAATTCCAGGTGTCCTCCGAATTAATACATGTATATACCAACAGGAAAACGGTCAACAGAGAGAATAAGTGAGGTGCAGACAGAATTAAGGTGTAAGAAGTAATGTTAGTAAGAAGGTAAAAATTAAGAATTACGTCAGCGAAATTTGTTACGGATTTGGGCAGTAAATGAGGACACCCAAGGTTTTATAAAGATCTTAAAATGTAAAGAACCTGAACACTTCTCAAGTCTTGAAGTTAACTCAAGTTGAAAATTAACCAATTAGAGTAACATTAAGGGCGAAGCAGGAAGTTTCCGATAGCCGAGACCAACACTGATTTCCGTGACACTTTTCCTGGATTTCATCGAGCTACATGATTACACCCATTGCAATCATTTTGGCGTGTTTAAAATAATCTATTCTGTCTTGTACATCGTCATTTTATATCCACTTCTCTATAGAGTAGTCGAAGAACTGAGGAAGATTTACATTGTCAGGATCCTCTGCGTGGATTGACGATTTCCGACTACCAGAACGTCAATGCGTCTAATTTCTTCCGTTTTGCTGTGTCAGGAAAAGTTCCTACACTTTCCTCCACAAACACTTCTTCAAGCTGCAGACCCATCAACCTGCAAACGACAATGACCACGAGTGTATGGCCAAGATTTATAAATGAATTCAATGATTAAAACTGTGCCCTTTAAATAAAGGCCATATAAGATTTATAGCAAAAGTCGTGTAAACCAATGTAAATAATTAGCGCTTCATGAGAACGGTTAGAAAATGTGAGTAAATGTTTATTATATTTTGAAGAAGTTACTGCAAAATATGTTTATCGTTTTGAAAGCCTAGTTTTACCGTATTAAACGAGTGTAAAACCTCCTGTCAGTTTCTTGCATACATCAATTATTAACATTTATTTCTAATAGTAAGAAAATAATATTTTGTGACTCAGGATAATGTAGAGATTGGCGTTACAGTTTTAAATGATTAAAAAACTCCGTTAAACGGACTGGGATGTTGATATCGTTGAAATTCAAAGAGTATAGAAAATATTTCAGTGACTAACAAAACGTAACATGGATAACTAACGAGGCTTGTCTTCACACTAAGATGGATATTTTCAGATAGAGATAATAGGAAACATATTTGGGCCACATACGCGACCCAGCCTTTAGTTATACAAAGACGTTACTGTCTGTTGGGCGCCATTTGTTACGGAGTTCGTACTCTGCAACTGTAAAACATCCACATACTATATGCATGTATGTACTGCATCAACTGGAGTCCAAGACTGCCACTCCTTTCATCGTAAGATTGCGACTCACTAAGAGCTAACGAATTAGTGTTTCAGTAGATGTAGGCGGTATTTCCCATCCGATTTCCGAGGTTCTGTGGAACGATTCATAGGTACCTAAAAAATAAAACACGCAAGGATACCCGAATGAAATTTTATAAAATTGTGGCTGTCCCCACATTCCTATATGCTAGTGAGACATGGACTCTTGGTAAAAGGGATGTGCAGAGGATGCAGGCAGCCAAAACGAAATTTCTAAGAGGGACGCAAGGTTGTTCTCTCTTGGATCGGAGAATGAACGAGGATATTGGACGCGATTTAAACATTGTATCATTTCACCAGAAGATTGAAGATCACAAGAGGAGATGGTGTGAACACTTGAATCGTATGCTTGATATCCGTCTACCTGTGGCTGCCTTGGGTTGTCTGTCACCCTACTGGGAAGAGAGATGTCGGTAGACAGAGGAGGAGATTGGTTCCGGAACAGGTCTAACGAATAGTTCTTGAAGTGGTGGTGATGACGATGAGTAGATGTAGGTCAACATCACGAAAATAATGTACATATAGACTACTAATTTTCATGAGAGGGCTCTACAGATATGACTATTTTAATTTACGTTAAAAAATATTTCGTTGGTACCTTAACACCAGTCTACTGATTTGAAAACTGCGTGTCACTGAAGCTGTCTTCAGAATTCAAATTTATCTTTTTGTTTTTAGTGAACCCATCTTATGACACGTTTCAACTGAATACTCTCCATTTTCCTTGAGATTTATGCTTTTATCTTTATCCGTCATTAGTTCCTTCGCTTCTAATCTCGTCAAGCATTCCAACCTTTCTTCTCCCCTGTACTCTCTTTCCTTCCATCTTCTATTCAATGATACTTATCTGTAGACAGTTTTTACGCAATGTATACCCCAACGAACCCCCGATTGTGGGTACCGGAGAAGTAAAATACCCGGGGCGGACCAAAACTAGCATATGGCGCCTTGTAGTTGGATGTTGGTTTATCAAAGGTTAGAGAAAGTAAACCTTGATTAAAAATTGCCTGTTCCTCCAGGTTGGGGGTTAATAAAATGGGATCTTATTCGTTGGCAAAACAAATGTTAAAAAACCAAATAGATTGCAGCCCGATGGATTCAATAAAGCTACAAGATGAGAATTCAATCACTTGTCTGAATTCTCTTGCCGAACGCCTCCAAAAGTCTATCTCTGCTGTCATTAATTTTGTTCTTGTGTGTTTATTAGTAGTACAAACTTCTAAGCCGTAAGTCACGATACTTCTAACAATGGTTTTAAATATTTTGATTTTAGTTTCTGCTGTAATTTGCTTATCCCACGGGATTCCATTTACCGCAGATATAGCCATTTTTCCTAAATTAATTGTGGATTGTATTTCTTTGTCTTGCTTCCCACTGGCCATAATTTTTACCACTAAATACTTGTATTCCTCTGTATATGAAATCTTCCCCATGTCTTCCTCCAATATCAAGTCTTGATGAAAGTCACCTATTGTAAGTATTTTGTTTTATTCGTATTTACTTTCAGTCCCCATTTCTGATATTCCTGTATCATCTAGTCATCTCTGTGTCTTCAAAATCTTAAGCCAAAAGTAATTAGCCATCAGCAAGCTGTAATGAATAAACTGTATCACCATCAAGTAGAATTCCCATGTTCTTGCACATTTTTTCCAAGTCCCTATTGCTTTCTCCGTATAAATTTTGAAAAGCTTGGGTGATAGACAACATCCCTGGCGTAAACCTTTGGTCACTTGAAACCCTGGTGACAAATTTTTTCCTATTTTGTTCTCAATATTGATTTCTCATAGACATTTTGTACAGCTATAATAATGGGGTTGATACCAGTTGATTTTAAAGCTGTCCACAGATTGGCTAATGGTACATTGTTATAGGCTTATTCAATGTCAATAAAAATTTAATGAAGAGGTTGTGACCGAACTGTTTTGTTTTCAATTATTTGCTGAAAGGAGAAAATATGATCTATAGTTGATCTACCAACTCTGAAACCTACATTTTATCTACTTAAAAAAAAAACAACCAACCTTGGTCTAATCCCTGGAGCTGTGACGATAACCCATTTTAAAACAATTGTGACGATTTTAAAAGAAAAAAAATTGAAATAAAAGAAATTTAAAATCTCACATTAAAACAGAACGTAAACCCCTAAAGTAAATGATAATGTAACCCCGCCTTAATACCCAAAATAAATAGTTTTAAAACCTAAAAGAATTCTATAATAAAATTGCGATAACACCCCTTAATATTTAACCCTTCCCTGTGTACTTATATGCCTGTATCAACTTGTAAAAATCTAGTACGGACATGAAAATGACTCTGCATTGAAGCGAAAATTAATAATTATGATAATTAAATAAAAAGACGTAATAATAATAATAAAAATACCTAACTCAATAAAGAAAATGTAGTATTATTAATAGTAAGTAGTTAATTAGTATGATAATAATAATAGTAAAGTACGAACTATTTTTCTCTCTCCGCGCGAACAGCTCCCTCTCCCTACTAACCGCCGCATAACCAACCCCAGTCGAGCGAGAATCAGAGACAAGGTAACAGCTTTACCATGTGTCGTAAAATAAAGTGTAAATATAAAAAATTAATGACGATGTAACTGAACGTAATCTTTCATGGTGACAGACTCCACAAGTAATTGAAATGTGGTGAAATAACTAAAAGTAACTAACTTAGCCGACAGATCTTTTTAAAAAAGGAAACGAAATGTTTAAGTTGTAAAGTATGTTCTATCCAAACATTATAGAGTAACATTAGTGCAGTTAAAAGCAAAATGTAAAGTGTAAAAAAGTGAACACCGTACATCAGGAGTGAAGTAACAGCGACAAACTCACGAGCTTCAGGTAACAGCATCCTTTCGTCATGTTCGCAACTAACAATCTACAAAATAAATGGAGACACCCGAACGACATCGTAGAACTTCTAGGAAACCCAAGTGAAGAGTAACAACAAGAGAACCTGCCTCTGATTCCATTGTATCAAGGTGAAACCAAACCATTATATTTTTAACAATGGCAACAAAAGCAGTATATTTTTGCAAAGACTTATTCTAATCATGTAAATGTTAACATAGTAGTATCTGTAATTACAAAAATGAAATAGTAATCTGATAATAGTTAAAGGTAGAAGGTAATTCGAAATTTGAGCAAACTAGTATTCAAATAGCTTGCATAATGTTGACTTATTGTAGAGCATTATTAAGTTAAAACCCGGATCCGAGGTATTTAATGTAGTTAATAAATATATAATTTTATTTTGATCACCAGAGTAACATGTTAAAAGACGTAAGAGCATTTGATGCACAACTTTTGAGTAATTTATTTGTTTAATGTAATCAAACAAAATAACAATCATATTTAAAGTATTATTCAAGAAAATATAATAAAGAGATGTTATGGTTATCCAAAAGGTGAGTGAATATATCTACCAAATCCCTTGTCAATACTCCTCAATTCACGGGAGCCTATTTAACATTTGTGTACTTATTAGGTATTGATGATTTTGTAAAGATTATGGCAGCCTGTTTAATTGACCTGAGCCAATTAACCAGGTTCCCGAATTGTTACGTTATGCGAAACGTTTCAAATGCGCCACTCTGCTAATTTGTTTAAATTTTGCTACAAATAAAAAAATAAAATTTGTGACTTGTGTTGTTAAACAATAATTGTGTCCCTATTCATAAGCTGTTGATTTATTTACTCGTGTATTTTAATATGTGTCAGAAATTTAAATAAGATAAAATTAATAATTAATATTATAGTAATATAGTATAGATAATTTTATTAGTAAATATGATATGTGTAAAGTAAGAGTAACATATAATCACATGTAAACGAAACATGTAGGAGCTTGTCAAAAGTTCATTCTACAACACGTCTGTTTGTAAACAATACCAGACCGGTTGAATTCTTGTCTGTTCCTGTTAGTGTGTATTTTGTCATTGTGAGCCTCCCCCACCGCGGAATGAAACAATCACTTCACCCTCTGTGATAGCTCTATTGTTATTTGAAGCGTGTCCTTTCCTGTGTGTCGTCTTGTGCCTAGTAACCATGTATCTCCCATTTGTTAAAAATTAAATCGAATTAAATAAAACAAGTGTACTAATTAATTTAATGGAATGAAGTTTCCCTAAGTAAACAAACTAGTTCGAAATAAAAAGAAACTGTCTCTTAAATCAGACCAAAGTACTAATAATAAATAATGAGTCATTTAAAATAAAAAGTTTAATAATATCGTAAATTATTATAACACGTTAGTAGAATTATAATTATAAAAGTGTATTAGTGAAATAAGTAAAAAGAAATGAATAATATGTGTGAATAATAATAAATAAGTTGTGTCCTGCTTGAAAATAAGTCCCTAGCCGCCAGCTATTGTTAAATGGAACAATAGAGAAATATCCACCCTCGAGTTGATTTCTGCCCTTTGTACTCATAAACGAGGCCATTGTTTAAAACTAGTCTGACCTACATTCCAGCGTAACAGCTGATCGTTGAAAGTAAAGTGTTTGTCCCCTCTTGTTTAGTGTGTGACAATTGATTGTTTAGTAGTGAATAAAGATCCCCTTCGTGACATTCCGCTTATCTCAGTAAAGTAAGCAACTAGAATTAGAAATAATCTAGGGTTGAGTATGGGATCAACTTTAGATTATCTTAAGTATAAATAAGCGAAATAGATATAAGGAACGTAACACAGTCACAATGGCGCCGCACTGAAAAATTCTTTACAAGAGTTAAAGAAAGTAGCAGAAAACTAACTACTAGAGTTAGAGAATACAAGATGTAATCAGTCGGGCCATGATGTTGTGAGGTTACGTAAATTAGTAGTAGAAATAAAATTAAGTTAGATTTTAAGAAACAAGATAAAGGGAAGGTCACAGAAGAAAAGAAAATGAGTACCAAGAGCTGATCGTTTAAATAAAATTTAATGCCAAAGGTTTAATAATAATCTCTGTTAATAAATGTTTACAATGTATTAAAGTGTATAGGAAATAATTCGAGGTAAGTTGTTTTTTTAAAACCCCAAAGTAATAATAAGTGATTAATAATTGCTTAAATAGTCATAATTGCTAAATAAATCTTAAGTTAAACAAATTTGTGTAACGTGTAAATAAGTAGTAGTAAATCGTATCGCAGTAAATAAGAGAAAAGTGAATAATAATAATAAAAGTTACGTTGCGTAGTGTAAACACCCCAGTTGTGGCAAGGTAGAGAAAAGGAAGCGTGTTCAGTATTGTATTAAGCAGCCACCCTCTCAATTGTATTAAAGGTTGCTCTCCCTAAACAATGAATGCCACCGCGAGTGGATTACAATGCATTGTGTAAAGTGTCTCCCCTTCCGCATATTTTGTCTAGTAAGTGTTAAAGAGTTAAATGAAAAGTATCTTCGTGAAATTCCGCTTCTCTCAAAACAGTGATCTAAAGTGGAGTATGGGATCCTCTTTAGATTACATTAGAAATAAGTTTATGATATATAATCCAGAAGTGATTACACATGTTAAGTAACGAGTCACAACGGCGCCGACTGAAAAGGATAATGATGAGCCAAGAGAGCCAAGAGATCATTTTTTTGAATGCTGAAAGCTAACGTGTAGAGTTAGAGTAAGCTGATGTCAGTCGGGCCACGATATTGTGAGTTGCTGAAATTAGGGAAATTAGTATTATGAGTAAGTACTGTATTTAGTGAGAAAAAGGGAATTTCACGGAGGTGGAACATTTAAATGAGAATTAAGATCATTTAAAGAGAATTTAAAACAAATAAACCTTGCAATAATAATAATAAAAGATAATAATAATGAGAGAAATTTCACATGGAACTCCCCAAGCATACTCTCGGTACGAAGCTGACCAAAATTTTAGAAGTCTGTGTTGGTAAGGAGGCGGAGTTTGTGACGATTTTAAAACAAAAAAAATTGAAATAAAAGAAATTTAAAATCTCACATTAAAACAGAACGTAAACCCCTAAAGTAAATGATAATGTAACCCCGCCTTAATACCCAAAATAAATAGTTTTAAAACCTAAAAGAATTCTATAATAAAATTGCGATAACACCCCTTAATATTTAACCCTTCCCTGTGTACTTATATGCCTGTATCAACTTGTAAAAATCTAGTACGGACATGAAAATGACTCTGCATTGAAGCGAAAATTAATAATTATGATAATTAAATAAAAAGACGTAATAATAATAATAAAAATACCTAACTCAATAAAGAAAATGTAGTATTATTAATAGTAAGTAGTTAATTAGTATGATAATAATAATAGTAAAGTACGAACTATTTTTCTCTCTCCGCGCGAACAGCTCCCTCTCCCTACTAACCGCCGCATAACCAACCCCAGTCGAGCGAGAATCAGAGACAAGGTAACAGCTTTACCATGTGTCGTAAAATAAAGTGTAAATATAAAAAATTAATGACGATGTAACTGAACGTAATCTTTCATGGTGACAGACTCCACAAGTAATTGAAATGTGGTG